>CM033401.1:4368435-4608621 GCA_019426215.1 Buddleja alternifolia
AACCGACTAAGGGTTGAAAAACATACTGAAACTTGTTTTGTACCGTGTTTTCTTCCTTTTCTTCAATATTATCATTATTACTTGTATTCACTTAACACTCTATTTAAATGCAATGTGACATGACTAAGCAACAAGTGAATCCAAATCACAAGAATTACGATCTTAAAAAACACGTAAGAACACTCTTATCATTAGTCAAAAGATCGAAAGATGCTTATAAGTTAGCGTTTTGAAAGTTAGTAAAGTTAGTTTGTTAGTTTGAGCTTCAACGAGATGTTTCAGCAAGAACAGTTATTCATTAAAATAAGAGAAGATACATATACAATGATTGTGCTGAAGAATGAAAAACTAACAAAGCAAAACAAAAATAAGATAAAAAAACGACTATCATCTCTGTCGCTTAGTTGCTGCTTGCTGCTCTTCTTCTTGGAAGATCTCTTCCGCTAGGCTGAGAAGAACTCTATCGATATCTATCACATTAGTGTGATGGAGTTCGTTATTGTCATAACTTCTGTTATTAGCACATCTGTTCAGCTCTTTTAACAGTCTATCCATTCAGTATGAGGAATCCCAAGATGTCTAATGAGATCGTGGTAAATATCCTGAGTCCTATTTCCTAAAGATCTCCAGTTTAGCGGTCGTCTAAGCAGCTCAACATAGGCATGAAAGCCCATTTCTTCCAGAAATTCAGCACCTGGATCTGGAAGTCTATGTCTGCCCTTGAAATAACGCTGCTTTCTTTTCTTTGTAAGCATTTCTTAATTGTAGTTATCTCTTGGAACATAGATCGCCAATTTTTGTTGTCAGTCTTTGACATTTGCTCTTTGGCTTTTGATCTTTTGCTATTTCCTCCTTCTTGGCATCATGAGCGTCTAGCCTTGAAGTGAGATTAGAGATCTTGTCGAAGTCGCTTGATTTCATCCACCACAAATGCAAGCTTCTCAGTTATACTCTGGCCAATTGTATTTGAAGCATTGTGACGCTCAGAGTCAGTTGCTTCACTTTGGGCAAGGGATCTATTGAATTCTTTAGAAAGTCCGGTGATGAGAGGAGAGATGCTGTCTAAGATGGCTTGAGTGCTCTTGGTAGCAGCATTGGCAATGTCTCGACTTCGAGTATCTGAGACAAGCCTGATGTGAAGACCATCATTTTCCATAATTTTTGAGCAGGAGCCCTCAATATTGCTTAGAGAGGCTCTAATATCTTTTCTGAAATCTCGATCCCCTGGAACACTATCGAAATCTGAGTCTGTTGATTTTGGTCACTCTAGTGATGGAATGAGTCCATAAGATGATGAGATGGCAGCTTTGCCCTTGGATTTATCTCTGATTAAAGGCTCATCACCAAGATCTTAGGTGACTTCCTGAATTACTAATGGCATTGAATCTTGGGCGTCTTTAGGAGTCTCTTCTGGTTCATGAGGAGTAGGCGTCTGAACCACTTTATTAGCTTGAGCACCTTCTGTCTGCTCGGCAGCATCTATCCTTGAGACTAAGCTGGTAATAAGAGGGTTGACAAAAGAAGGGACTGGAGCAGCTTCATCCTGCTCAGTTGCTGGAGCGTCTGCTGGTTGATCCACTTCCTCAATCTTTCTCTTATCTCCACAGTTGGAGAAGGAGCTTTCACAGCAAGG
This sequence comes from Buddleja alternifolia, assembly GCA_019426215.1. Taxonomy (NCBI): domain Eukaryota; kingdom Viridiplantae; phylum Streptophyta; class Magnoliopsida; order Lamiales; family Scrophulariaceae; genus Buddleja; species Buddleja alternifolia. Next base: position 4,370,069 of record CM033401.1, read on the forward strand.
ACTCATAAAGGGCCAAGAGCTTCCATAACATGACTTGGACTGATAAGAGTTCCCTATGGAATATAGAACAGAGCATCTTCATGTTGAAACGATCTTCTGAAAGCAAGTTGTACGCCTTCAGGTATCTCTACTCCGAAAACATAGCAGTTGAAATACTCCATGATGAAAGGCGTAAGATGGATAGCGGCTTCTATATCTGTGTCATTGTCAAATTTGTGCAGTTGAGGGACCATCTTGCCGACTTAAACATTCTGTTCATAGAATATGTGGTCTAAAAGATTGTAGCATCAGAAGTTGAAGAGGTCAAATAGTTGTTGAAGCAGACGTCTAGATCTTAAGCATTTTCGAAAATCGCTCTCTTCTCATGATGAAATTCAACCTTGTCAGCATGATCTGTGGAAACGTCTACCTGGTGAAGCTTCAGAGGGATGCCTTTACTTGAAGAAGCTTTAGAGTTCAAATCTGGCATAATTCTTTGAACTCTAGGAGGACAATTGGGAGGGTATGTTGAAATATGTAGCGACCTCCTAAAGCAATTAATGAAAGATTGGTCCAGAGCTGGTGCTCAGGAACTCGTCTGTAGGACGGTAAATCGCTCACTTTTCCTACTAGCTTTTTTCTCTGATCAAGTAGGTACTTAGCAAAATCTCTACTGCTGTACTCGATCCCAAATTCGAACAAAAATGGGAATCTAAACAATTCTTCAATCGAGTATGCATGTAGTACAAACTCTTCTGCCCATTTTGTCTTCTCGGCGATCCAGCGAGTACCGCAAGCTTCTGCCATTTCTTGGTCAGTTCTAGTCCGAAGCAGCTCCTTAAAATCTAATTTTCTTTCAGGTAGTTGTCTGCCCAGACTCTGGCTAGAAATTCATCAACCTCTTCTTTTATTCACAAGTTGATAGGGTTGGGTGGTTGTCTAAAAGCTTCATCTTTTCCTTTCCATAGAAGAAGCGGCTTGGATGAATTCTGATTAGCTTCTGAATGGAAGACTTTGGGAAGAGCTGTATATCCCATTGTATTCAACATTTCTTCGTTTGGATAATTCAGCCAGTTGCCCATGAATGGATTCCCAATATGAACATCGGTGCGGCGAAAAGGGTAGTTACGTTCCAGGCTTTTGCTAACTTGCTCGAAATGATTGCTTTCAAAGTCTGCCCAGTCATTTGATTTGGAGACAAGCGCTTGAAGACGTTGAGAATTTCTTTCTTTGAACGCTTGTTGAGAGATGCTAAGTTCTCAAAAGCTAGCAGCTACTGAGATTCAGACAGAGTTGGGTCCTGATAGGTAGTCTGAAACTTGAGCTCTTTTCTATCGCTCGGTGAAGCAGCTGTTCTCTCCAGGCATAGTAGTATTCTATGTCTTCAGTGTAATTCCTAGGAAAGAACAAAACTGTAGCAAGAGGAGGACCAGTTGGAGTAGGGACAAAGGCAGCCACTTCTATCGGCTGTTCAGCGACTTATCTGACTGGAGAAATTTCAGCGTCAAGAAGCACATCAGTCATTTCCTGGGCGATTTCCACCATAGTTGACAAGTCAACATCCAACGTGGTCAGGAGATTTGCTGGAGATGCATCAGCAATGAGTATACTTGAAGCTGATACAAGCAAGCGTTTGAGAGAAAGAGAACATTTTCTATGAAAGAAATGTTAGATATAAAAGACATAAACGCTTACCCTGAGGTGGCTCATCAACTTTTCAGTTGCTAACTCTATTTGTACAGGTATCTCAGGCTCCGGAATCACTTCATCCTGAGAAGGCCTTGAGCGGTCTAGTGGTGGCTCAGCCCCCAGGAACAACAGACTCTGGCTGTGAAGAAGGCAAAGGCTCAGTCGCTTGAGCCTCAGTCACTTGCTCGACTGGAGCGCTTGAAGAAGGAACAGGGGACAACAATGAGGTTGAGGTCCGCCTTCTGGCCAGGGGAGTTTCTTCTTCAATGACCTCTTCTTCAGATTTGGGTGAATCATAGGTCGCTTGGGGAGGAGGAGGAGAAGGAGAGGACTTCCTTTTCTTGGAAACCTCCTTCGTTTGGGGCTTAGGAATCTCCATTTTCTTAGGAGACTCCTTCTTTGACTTTTTCTTTGCTGGCTCCGAGGGCTCAGCGATTTGCAAAGCTATTTTTCTTTTGGCTCGATTTTCTTAACAATTACTTCTTCCGAGGAGGAGGAAGATGATGAGGTAGCGTCTTCCTCATCATCACTATCTTCATTTTCATCAGTCGCTTGGGGGCGATCACTTTTCGGAATAACGGCTCCGGCTACTCGCTTCTTCTTTAGGAGTTCACCGATTGTTTTCTTGCCTAAAAACTTGGTTAAAGGCACTTTGGTCCCACGCGTAGGGCCAAATCCACTATCAATTAATAAAACACTCTCATTCTAATTTTTCATATCAAGGGTTTCCAGTCATTTGTACCTTCATCCCTTTTCCTTCCCTTGCTCTTTTTTCCTTCTCTGAAGAACTACTGTCCACACCACAAGTATGAGTCCTCCCTTCTCTCAATTTCTCTTTCAATTTTTCATTTTTTTTCTCTATTCCCTCTACTCTATTTTTGGTGACATTTCCACTTTTATGTTTTCATCGTTCGATAGATTGCAATTTCAGACTTTCGTTTTCTTTTGTTTCCCTACTTCCATGGACGTCGGTAATTCAGTTACAAAAACTCAATTTGGAACTAGCCTATTATTATTATTATTATAATAGTAATCTCCCTTACTCATTTTCTTCCATTCTCCAAATGAATCTGGTATTAGGGCTTTTTAAAACCCTCTTAGTACTCGGGCTGGATTAAAATTAAGGGGACAAAGAGGAAGTTATAGCGGTGGAGTAGAAGCGGTGCCCGAGATGAGCTTTTCTATAAGTAGAAAATTAAATTACTTTTCTTTCCTTGTGTTTATTGAATATCAATTTATGATTTTATTCTTCAAATTAATTTCAAAGTCAGAGTTTTTGAAGCTAGAAGGAAAAGGGTTATAATTTTTAGTTTGTTAACACTTGACAAATTAAATCAATTGATTGTTGGCATATTTTATGTTTTTGTTGTGTAGTACTGCCTCTTAGTACTTACTATGGTTAATTTGTTTATGATTTAATTTTCATATCTTCTATTTGGGTCCAGGAAGAAGATTACTAACTCCATTGCAGGAAGGTGAGTGGCCAAAAGGTAATAGACGAATAGTCTTATTCACCATTAAAATATTGATGGCTTTGTTAATGGAACGTATGTGATATGTCAATTTCCATGTTCATACAGACTAACATGTTTATTAGGTCAAACGTTGAGCAAATGCCTTATTCAATGACAAACATCGATAAGGTACATGTGAGATTTTGCTAAGGAAACGATTTAGTACATTAGACTCTTCTGCATTTCTTTTGATTGGTTATTTGTTTGTTGACTAAACAATATTTGCTTATTACTCTTGTACAATTCACTTGTTTTGAGGCATTTAGTGTTGTTGGGAACTCCTTACAGCTCCCTTATTAATTGTTAATATCACACTTAGGAATTTGTTAATATCACACTTTGGAAAAACTGCTAATTGTTATCTTTATATACCAGTTCAAAAGCTCCTCATCGCCTTTAGTATATCTTTATATATTTGTTCAAAATCTATCAACTCAGGTTTTCATACCTGTTTTCTGTAGCAAATAGCATTATACTTGCATTTATCGAATGTGATGCCCTGTTGCAATGAGGCATTGGAGTATTCTTGACTTGAGATTATGTATGCTTACTTTTAGGGAAAAAAATCTCTCTCTTTTACCAAGATAACATTTACTGGACTACAATAACTATATTTAACATATGTTTTGTGTAACTGAATACTTTTTTGTGCTGATTGGGAATTTAGTGGTTTCAGGAGTCAAGTAAATAGGTGGAATTAAGATTTTTGTGTTCTCGTAGTTGTTTCAGGAGTTGAGTTAAACAGGTTTGTGGTTTTTCTATGATATTTCTGAATATATATGTTTATTGATAGTATCACGAATTTTGTGATTTCTCTCTACAACAAGTGATAAAATTTAGTTTCTCGAGATCAGCTTGTATCTTAATTAGTTTCCTAAAGGTTTCAGGTGTTATTAGTATATATTCGTCTCTACTTGTTGTTGTTCATATGCAAAGTTCGAGCAACTGCTTAAAGAGAAACCTAATGATTTGAAGTCAACATAAAAGAAATGAAGATTTCGGAGAGGTATTTGAATAGAAGACGACGATTGATGCCACCCACGAAATTTATCCAAATAGGAAATTTTGAGTTTGTAGATGTTTTTGATATTGGCGAATTCATTTTGCTATAGAAGTTCTGTGTAAGTTGGACTACATATAGGATACTTGGCCAGTCAAAGTGTGTTTGAATTTTTCTTGTATCAATGATTATTGTAAAACCCCGTGGTATATGATTCGTAGCTTATTGAATGTTATACAGTTTTGATGAATAATAAATATTGAAATAAATTTATTTCATTATACATACTCTTTGAAATTTAGATTTCCAGATCTCTGTCCTAGCAAGAAAAGCTTTGTATGTGCCGAAAAGTACATAAAATTAAAGAAATATCTTAAAATTAAAGAAAAGCTTTGTATGTGCCAGATCTCTGTCCTAGCAAGATATCTTAAAAAATGCAAAAATTAATTACACAATATATTTTTATTAATTTGGGGAATGCTTTATATTTATAGTACTATTTTTTGCTGTTCTTCGTTTTTTTTATTGCCCCCCTCGTTCTCCAATAAAACCACTGCATTTTGTACTTCTCATAGCTCGAGCATAGTCATTTTTAGGTTGCTTTACTTAGAAATTTTAATTACCTTCGATGTGATTGGCCTCATCACACGGCAAGCCTTCAAAGTGTTTCTACCTTTTATAGTTATGCTCTTAGCTTAACATTTCTTGCTTTACATGTTGATTTCATGTTTATCTAGGTTTCTTGAGAACTCTTTATTTGTAGAGCCTACATATCAGCCACATATCCGATAATATCATTAGTTACATGATAATATTAGATGATATCTATTATTTTTTAAGAGTATGCATTGTCAATAATATTCACTAATTAATATTGCATATAATCGCAAATAACGATATTATTGGCATATTGAGATATTAACGGCGATAACATAAGATAATATTGAATATCTTGATGTTGTTTTTACTAATCATATTTCCACTTTTTTTTTGGACACTGATGTCATAAGATCTAATGAATGTATTATTACATATACAATGAATGAGTGTATATCAGTATGCTTAATAGTGAATATATTTCTATTAGAAATATAACTTTAACAATATAAGTGTAATTTCAATTATATTTCATGCAATACAATTTTTTAGAATTTGTTACCTTATAGTAACTAATAACAATTAGAGTGCTTTTTTCAAAAACTTGAGCATTCAATAAAATATTTTGTTCAATCGCTCAATAATATTCTGATATACATTTCATAACTTTGAACCACGATATAAACAAAGGCAACAATCTTATTATTTCGACATTGAGATTGTGAATTGATTGAATAGTTTTCTTTTTATTCGAAATTTGTCTACTTTTTTGGCATTATTGGCTCGTCATTAAATCATAGATGGAGAGACAAGTTGTGTTTATCATACATGATTCTGCATATAACAACTCTGAATCTGAATTTCTGTATGACAAACCTACGTTAAGAAACATAATAAAGTCGCCCACGCATCGTCGGATATAATTATGATTTTAAATGTATTCTTATTTATAGTATTATATAAAGAAGGTTTTGTTACACTAACTACCCATCTTATTTCGTGTAATTAAAGTCCAGTCCACTTATTTCTGGCCCATAACAAACACCCACTGTTATAATAAAAGCTTACATTATCCCCCCTCTTATAACAAACTTTACATTTATTCCCCTCCACACCCCCCCCCCCCCCCCCCCCCCCCCACAAAACAATCCTCTTATAATAAAGGGGTAAATTCAGACACACCCCTCACTTATAGGGATGACTTGGAGTTTGCCACCTCACCTTCTGAAATGTGCACCTGAAACCCTCATATGTCATATAATGTGCACGTAACCCCCTCGGTCAGATCGGTCATCACACCGGGCAAAGTGCTACAAACCGCATTGGTGGGGGGGGGGGAGGGGGTAGTCTGCTTAGTTCTTAAATTTCTTGCATTTTTTATTTTTATTTTTTAAAATCAAATATTCTTAATTTTCCAAAAATAAAAAAGGCAACAAAAAAATCTATAAACATGAAAATAAATAAGAAAAAAATGACAAAAAAGTATAAAAATAAAAAATAAGTAAAAAACTGAAAAATTCTTTTTTTATTGTTCTAATTTATTTTTTCCTTCTTTTTTCAAAATTTTTAATTTTGTCTTATTACTTTTCTATTTTTTTATGAGTTTTTTCAGAAATTTAGTTAGAGACTACCCCCTCACCTATGTGGTTTGTAGCGCTTTGCCCCCTGTATATTGCCCGAATTTGATCCAGGGGGTTAAGTACACATTTTAGATTGGTGGGGGTGTCGGGTGCACTTTTCAATAGGTGAGGGGGCAAAGTGCATATCACCCTATTGGTGAGGGCGGTGTCTGCATTTATCCCTATAATAAAACCTTATGTACACCCTCTTAGAATAAAACTTTACATTACCTACATATAGCTAATGACCGTTTGTCAAAAGTTACATTTTGGCAACTTACTAAATTTAAATTCAGTTTTATTGATTGTGGTATTGCTCCAAAAACAAACAAAAACTCAGTATATGTTTTCATTTTATAAAAGATAATTGAATTAGCATAAATTGAATTTGTACTTTATAATCAAGATGTTAATAAGTCTTTACAAAGTCCTTTAGTTAAGACCAAATTGAAAATTATAATTACATTCTTTTTAATATGAAAAGTTACCCCTCATGGGCAAAATAAGAAATTTAGAAAATAGTTTTTTGATGATGTTATCAAATTCCTTCAAAGTTTTATGGAAGGGGTCGATCGTAATGTTTTATTATAAGAGGGGGGCTATTAATTATGTGTTCAAAATAAGCGTACTGGACTGTAATTACATTTAATAGGAGGGATAGTTAGTGTAATTAATCCTATAATGAAATCATTTAATATATATATATATAGTTTTTAATTTCCGAAATTTACTCTAGAAAAAAGTATATTTTTTAATGAGTTTTCTTTTTCTAAATTTGAACTATTTTTTTATACATTTTTTTATTATTTTATATAAAAATAAATTCGTACTATCAACTATTAACGTTGAATATCAGATCTAATTTTGCTATTTCATATGGTATTTCATCCTCTGTTTTATCTATCGAATGCACATCATGTGTATAAGTTTTTTCCTAATATGTTCACGTGACGTGTACATATTAAACAAAATATGAGAAAAATGCAATTTTGAAATAGAGGATGTTCTATTTACTAATGTAGAAGAAGAGTAGCAACAACCATATGTATCCACATAAATTGTAAGTCCACAACGATCAACATAATTTTTATATCATGAAAATAAAAGCATAATAAATTGTTTAATTCAGACTATGCTTTATTTATGGCTGAGATTGTTGAAGATACATACAGAGGCTAATGGGGGAAAAGAAGTCACCGAATATATATCATATATTCAATGAGTTCTAATTTCCTACTCCAATTCCTCTGCATAATTTTATTTTATAATTATCTTATACACTGTAGCAAAGTCTGATTAGCTTTATTTTAATGAGTTTTATTTTCTAATTTTATTTTATAAATATTCCTTTAAAACTATGTATATTTATGTTTGAGTTGATGACATTAAAAGGCTACAAACATTGATATTTACAGGTACGATAGAGGAATGCATGCAGGATTTGGAAAGTTGGTGAGGAATTAAGCTATCCATACTATTTCTCTGTCAACATTGGAATTATATTCTTATGGGTTAGATCCAAATTTGAAAAGTAGATTCCCCACAATTTATGCAACGTTCGTTTTTAGATTCTTATATATTGGAAACTAGGAGAAAAGAAGACATAATGCCTAAGAATAGGAGATAAATCTTATCTATGTTTTGATATCTATATATATCTGAGAAAATACATCTTATCTAATGATGTATTTCCTTATCGCAATATTATTTCTAGTGCAATCTTATGTTTTAGTGTTTTATCTCAATTCAAATATATAGGGAAAATTTTATTTATCATCCCATAACTTTTTCCTAGTTCAATTTCATTTCAGCCTCTGTTTTATCTATTGTATCAACGACATGTGTATAGTTTTTTTCCTAAAATGTTCAAGTGACGTGTATATCTTAAATAGAAAATGAGAAAAAGGCAACAACCGTTGATATTTATAAGAACGATCGAGGAGGGCAGGCATGATTTGGAAAGTTTCCGAGGAATAAAGTTATCCATAACATTTCTCTATCAACTTTTGAATTATGTTCTTTTGGAATAAGATCCAAATTTGAAAAGTAGATTCCTCATAACTTTAACAAAGTGTTTACATTCTTATTGAATAGGATCTAGGAGAGATGGAGACATAATGGTTGAGAAGAGGAGATAAATCTTATCTCTGTTATGATATCTATATATATCTAAGAAACTTCAACTTATTTATAGATGTATTTCCTTATCACAATATTATTTCTAGTGCAATAATTTGTTTAGAGTTTTATTCCAATTCAAATATACAGATGATATTATCGGCCGTATCAAAATAATATCGAATAATATCAACCATATCGGATATTATGTCTAACAAAAAAATTATTTTTATAAATATTCTTTGGAATATAATATAATGGATGCATTATTATATATACATTGAAAAGTAACGACATAATTAGTAATAAACTCATTTCTATCATAAATTTTGGTTAGACGATAACGTTGTATTTCAATTCGTTCCTATCTAATATAGTATTTCCTTTTATATAAACCAATTAGTAGAAAGTTTTGCCTTTTAAGTTATCTACAATGTTAGAAATTTTTATCATTCTATTATGCATTTATTTCGTATCATCCAATAATATCCTGATATGCCGTAACAGATATGATACATTACATGTCGATATTGTTACCAATACCACGACTTTGAACCATGATTATTTCTATGCAATCTTATGCTGTAGAGTTTTATTTCAATTCAAATATATCGATGCTACTTAAGTCAGGGTCTAAAGCTAATGGAGAAATCTGTACTTTTGACCACGTAGAACTTATAAGACTCAATGTGATATTTTCATAAACTGTGGGACTAAATGTGTATTTTTGTCTAATTACGGGAAGTGAAATGAGATTTGCCCAAATGTTGCCAATATAACCTTTCTTTTGTAAATTGACTCAATTTTGATTGTCAAAAGGTTTTGTGTATGCAATTTGGTTGTGGTTTATTTTTCTGCCCAAAGGAAGATCATTGCTTAGGCCGGTTAAATATGCACTTGTGGTGATAAATATGTGGCGATTATTCGGTTCACATATGAACAAGTGATCAGCCCAATGGAAGATCTAATGTTTGATTTCTCTTATCGTCAGTATTTGATTACTACGCAATGAATGCCACTTACATAGTTATATTTCTATCCAAAGACTGAATGTTAATGGTGTGACCGGCAAGGACGGAGCCAGAATTTGAGGTTTGGGGGCGAACTAAAAAATTAGGATTAACCTTGCTAATTTTAAATTTTGAGAGGACAGAACTTTAAATATAAAAAATTATAGTGCAAAAAAATAATTTTCTCAAAGTTGAGGGGTGGATTGGTGCCCCCTCCAGCCCCCCGTGGCTCCATCTCTGGTGATCGGCATCTTGTAATGGATTTTGTCTTTATTTGATATTATTTGCTTTATGTTTCGATGCTTGTGTGAGTTTGTTGTATTATTTGTATGTTCTCTATTCAGTTTGTTTTTTTATGAAAGAATAGGAAAGTTCTAATCCAACAATTTATGTCGTGTGTGTATATGTTATAAAGGAGACTTAGTAAAAGTCCCTCAAATTGGTTAGCGATGCATCTCGTGAAATTTCGTAAATTTTTAAATGGATCGTGACCAAAATTAAAAGAAAACAAACTTTCGAACAAAAAAAGAAAATGAAAAAAAGTATAAGAATAAAAAATTTTAAAATAAAAAAATTAGTAGAAAAAACTAAAATTTACCTTTTTTGATGTTCTAATTTATATTTTCTTGGATTTTTCAAATTTCAAATTTTGTCTTATTACTTTTTTATTTTTTTATGAATTTTTTCAAAAATTTAGTTGCAGACAACCCCTCACCTATGCGGTATGTAGCGCTTTGACCTGTGTGTGCTACCCGAAACTGATCGAGGGGGTTAAGTACACATTTTAGATAGGTGAGGGTGTAGAGGGCACTTTTCAATAGGTGAGGAGGCAAGGTGCACATCACCCTATCGGTGAAGGGGGTATCTGCATTTATCCCAATAATAAAAACTTATATGTACACCCTCTTATAGTAAAATTTTACATTACCTACATCTAACTAATGACCGTTAGTGAAAAGTTACATTTTGGCAACTTACTAAATTTAAATTCATTTTCATTGATTGTGATATTGCTCCTAAACAAATCGAAACACGGTATATATTTTTCTTATTTAAAAGATAATTGAATTTGCATAAATTAAATTTGCACTTCGTAATCAAGATGCTAATAAATCTTTACAAAGTCCTTTATTTAAGACCAAATTAAAATATATAATTATATTCTTTTTAGTACGAAAAGTCACCCCTCATGGGCACAATAAGAAATTTAGAAAATATTTTTTTGATAATGTTAGCAAATTCCTATAAAGTTTTATGGAAGGGGTCGATTGTAATGTTTTATTATAAGAGTGGGCTGTTTGTTAGGTGTTCAAAATAAGCATATTGGACTGTAGTTACATTTAATAAGAGGGATAGTTAGTGTAATTAATCCTATAATGAAATCATTTATTATATATATAGTAGTTTTTACTATTCAGAATTGATTCTAGGAAAAAGTATATTTCTCAATGAGTTTTTTTTATATATTTGATATATATTTTTTACATTTTTTTAATTATTTATATGAAAAAAATATGTATGATTAACTGTTAACGTTGAATATCTGATCGAAAGTAAATCAAGCGTACTATTTATTATATATGTTCTAAAAGAAAGGGAAAATTAAAGGAGAAGAAGAGAACATTGTGCTCCTTGTTGTATTCATCGACGGCCTAGCGTGCAAGATATATTATATAGTCGTTGTGCTCAGCATCTGGGATCGGGGTAATGTCTCCAGGCGTCATTAGACCAATAGGCTTAATATCTCCAAGCTTGTTTCCGTCAATCGGGCTAGCAACTTGAGTCGCCATTCTCGTAATATTAAAAACTGTATAAATATTCCTTTAAAACTGTGTATATTTATGTTTGAGTTTATGAAATTAAAAGGCAACAACCATCGATATTTATAGGTACGATGGAGGAATGCATGTAGGATTTGAAAGTTGGTGAGGAATTAAGCTATCCATACTGTTTCTCTATCAACTTTGGAATTGTATTCTTATGGGGGTTAGATCCAAATTTGAAAAGTAGATTCCTCACAATTTCAGCAACGTACGTTTTTAGATTCTTATATATTGGAATCTAGGAGAAATGGAGACATAATGGCTGAGAATAGGAGATAAATCTTATCTGTGTTTTGACATCTATATATATGTGAGAAAATACATCTTATTTAATGATGTATTTCCATATCACAAAATTATTTCTAGTGCAATCATATGTTTTATAATTTTATCCCAATTCAAATATATAGGGAAAATTTTATTTATCATCCCATAACTTTTGCCTAGTTCAATTTTGGTCCTGTTCATTACAGATTTCTCACATTTTCATGTAGCTTTCAAAATAACTCATTTTTAGTCCCAACCAAAGTTTCTATCCAAAATTTAACGGTCAGCTCCATAAGTCAACCTTTTGATCGATTTTTTGGGGGGGAAATTTTGTGCCTGAGTGTCCCGTGATATTGATTCAAAATATCGCAATAATGAATAGAATATGGTCTGAGTACATTAGCGCATGAATTTTCTCCCAAAAAAACCAATCAAAAGGTTGACTAATGGAGTTGGCCATCAAATTTTGGATGGAAACTACAATTGGGGCTAAATGTTAGACATTTTTTAAAGTTATAGACCTAATGTCAGAAATTCGTAATGAAAAGGACCAAATTTGAACCAGAAAAAGGTCAATTTCTCGATAAGTTTTCTTTTCTACATTTGAACAATTTTTTCAACATTTTTTAAATTATTTTATATAAAAATAAATCAGTATGATCAACTGTTAACATTGAAAATCAGATCAAAAATTGGTATTTCATATGATATTTTCAGCTTCTGTTTTATCTATTGTATCAACGCCACGTGTATAATTTTTTCCTAAAATGTTCAAGTGACGTGTATAGCTTAAACAGAATTTGAGAAAAAGCAACAACTATTGATGTTTATAAGAACGATCGAGGAGTGCATGCATGCTTTGGAAAGTTGTCGAGGACTCAAGCTATCCATAGCATTTCTCTATCAACTTTGGAATCATGTTCTTATGGAATAAGATCCAAATTTGAAAAGTAGATTCCTCATAATTTCACCAACGTGTTTGCATTCTTATATATTAGAATCTAGGAGAGATGGTGACATAATGATCGAGAAGAGGACATAAATCTTATCTCTGTTATATATATATCTGAGAAACTACTTCTTATATAGTGATGTATATCACAATATTATTTCTAGTGCAATCATATGTTTAGAGTTTTATTCCAATTCAAATATACAGTTGCTATTATCGGCCGTATCAAAATAATATCGACCATATCGAATATTATGTATAATAAAAAATATTATTTTTATAAATATTCTTTGGAATATAATATGATGGATGCATTATTATATATATTGAAAAGTTACGACATAATTAGTAATAAACTCATTTCTATCATAAATTTTGGTTCGACGATAACATTGTATTTCAATTCATTCCTATCAAATACAGTATTTTCGTTTATATAAAACCAATTAGTAGAAAGTTTTGCTTTTTAAGTTATCTACAATTTTAGAATTTTTTATCATCCTTTTATACATTTATTTCGTATCCAATAATATCCTGATATGCCGCGACCAACATAGTATAAAACATGCCGATATTCTTATCAATACCATGAATTTGAACCATGATTATTTCTAGTGCAATCATATGTTGTATAGTTTTCTTTTAATTCAAATATATAGATGCTACTTAAGTCAGGGTCCAACGCTAACAGAGAAATGTGTACTTTTTACCACCTGGAACTTATGAGACTCAATGTGAGATTTTCATAAAGTGTGGGACTAAGTGTGTATTTTTGACCAATTACGGGACATGAAATGAGAGTTTCCTAAATGTTGCCTATATAACCTCTCTTTTGGATATTGACTCGGTTTTGATTGTTATAAGGTTTTGTGTATGCACTTCATGCTTGTTTATTTTTTCTTCGGCCCAAAGGAAAATCATTGCTTAGGCCGGTTAAATATGCGATTGCGGTGACAAATACGTGGTGATTATTCGGTTCACATATGAACAAGGGATCAGCCCAATGGAAGATCTAATGTTTGACGTGTCTTATCGTCAATATTTGATTACTATGCAATGAATACCACTTACATATTTATATTTCTGTCCAAAGACTGAATGTTAATGGTGTAACCCGCAAGGGCGGAGCCAGAATTTGAGGTTCGAGGGCGAACTCAAAAAATTAGGGTTAACCTTGATAATTTTAAATTTTGAGAAGACAGAAATTTAAAATAAAAAATTTATAGTGCAAAAAAATAATTTTTCAAAGTTGAGGGCCGGACTGGCGCCCCCTCTAGCCCCTCTTTGCTCCATCTCTGGTGATCGGTATCTTATAATGGATTTTGTCTATATTTGATATTATTTGCTTTATGTTTCGATATATTATTTGTATGTTCTCTATTCAATTTGTTTTTTAATGAGAGATTAGGAAAGTTCTAATGCAACAATTTATGTTGTGTGTGTATATATTATAAAAGAGACTTAGTAAAAGCCCCTCAAATTAGTTCACGATGCATCCCGTGAACTTTCGTAAATTTTTAAATGGACCATGACCAAAATCAAAAGAAAACAAACTTACATACCAAAAAAGAATATTAAGAGTTCTATGCTGACTGAGTGTACACTACGTAGAACATTCATGGAGAAGCCCTTGCAAATTAATGTAGGTTGAAAAGTTGAACAGGATCACGATGACTGACTTCTGCTATTCAGTTAATCTGACGAAAATGGGTCTAATTTCAATGGAATGTTTTGCAAGAATGAGATAAAAAAACATATAAATTGTCAAAAACTTTCAATGATTGCATACAAATTTTAAAAACGAATAATTTCTTATCGAAACCAAAGAGCGTAGTATGCTTGGTGATTAATCTATACCAACAACAGCGGAAACCGGATGGTACAATAATTTTTCTAAACTAGCGCAACTTTTCTTGTCTAGCCACTCATTTAATTGCACTTTCTAAATCTTAATTTCTTTTCTCGGCATCTATGTATTATTAGCTCTTAGCTCCCGACTGATTACTCTACCAATTTGAAATCCAAATTATACATAAACCAACCGTGTGATACTATTTATTATACATACTGATGTGTATTGATAAGTGTGTACACTCGTAGTTAGAATGCGAAGAAAAAAAAAATGTGTGGAGAAAAAATTGAAAATTCTCTCTCTACATCTTTACCATCGGTTTACACACTTGTCACACATATGCGTGTGTAACAGAACATTGTTACAGTGCTTGTATTACATAGGATTCAGATTGCACTTTTTCATCCTTAATTCTTTTGTAAACGAGCTGAGATAGAGCTCTATATATGGTGATTTCCAATACTATATATATAGAGATAATTACATTGGCTACCCCTGAGGTAATGCCTAATTACGGTTTACACCTCCTCATTCAAAAAATTACATCTAATAACCTAACGATTCCTTCCGTCCAACAATCGGCACCTTCTATTAGGATTTTGGTACGGGCGCCGTTAAAATTTTTGTGAACTTCCGAAAATACACCGTATTTTGGCGGGAATATTTTTTTTACCTGAAAACCCTAATTCTTTGGACAATGATACCCTTTTGATGTTATTTGTAATATTTTTTGAAAGTATAGATGTTATATGTAATGTTGTGTATGTAAATTGTACAAAATTATTATATATAATAAAACTATGTTTTTATAATCCCAATATTATTCGAAAATATATCAATTATTTTTAATTGCATTATAAATTTTAATATTATCAAGATATATTAAAAAGTACAAAAATTAATTACACAATATGTTTTGTATTAATTTGGGGAATGTTTTATAACTATAGTACTATTTTTTGTTGTTCTTAATTCCCCCCTCGCATAAAATCACTGCATTTTGTACTTCTCATAGCTCGACCATAGTCATTTTTGGGTTGCTTTACTTATAAATTTTAATTGCCTTCGATGTGGTTGGCCTCATCACATGGCAAACCTTCCTGAGTGTTTCTACCTTTTATAGTTATCCCCTTAACATTTCTTGCATGTTGATTTCATGCTTATCAAGATTTCTTGAGAACTCTTTATTTATAGACCCTACATATCTGCCACATATCCGATAATATCATTAGTTACATGATAATATTGGATGATATCTATTATTCTTTAAGAGTATACATATTGTCAATAATCTTCAATAATATTGCATATAATCACCAATACCGATATTATTGGCATATTGTGATATTATCGGGTCTTGATGTTGTTTTTACTAATCATATTTCCACTTTTCTTTAGAGACCTAGGTCATAAGATCTATTGAATGTATTATTACATATACAATGGATGAGTGTATATCAATATGCTTAATAGTGAATTTATTTCTATTTGAAATATAAGTTTAACAATGTAAGTGTAATTTCAATTATATTTCATGTAATACAATTTCTTAGAATTAGTTACCTTATAGTAGCTAATAACAATTAGACTATTTTTTTCAAAAAATAGAGCATTCAATAATACATTTTGTTCTATCGCTCATTAATATTCCAATATACGTTTCATTAATTTTGACATTGAGATTATGAATTGATTAAATAGTTTTCTTTTTATAGGTAATATGTCTACTTTTTTAGCATTATTGGCTTGTCATTAAATCATAGTTGGAGAGACAAGTTGTGTTTATCATGCATGATTCTGGATACAACAGCTTTGAATTTCTGTATGACAAACCTACTTTAAGAAACATACTACAGTTGCCAAAGTATTGTCGGATATCATTATGATATCAAAAGTATTCTTATTTATAATATTATATAATGAAGGGTTAGTTACACTAACTAACCCTCTTATTTCGGATAATTAAAGTCCAGTTCACTTATTTGGGGCTCAAAACAAACACTCTCTCTTATAATAAAATCTTACATTTACCCCTCTCTCATAACAAAACCTTACATTTATTCCTCTCCCCCCACCCCCCAAAAAAAAAAAAAATCCTTTTATAATAAAGGGATAAATCCAGACACCACCTCCCCCCACTTATAAGATGAAGTGCAATTTGCCCCCTCACCTGTTGAAAAGTGCAACCAAAACCCTCACCTATCATAAAATGTGCACTTAACCCCCTCGGTCAGATTGGTCAGCACACAGGGGGCAAAGTGCTACAAACCGAATAGATGAGGGTGTAGTCTATTTATTTCTTAAATTTCTTGCATTTTCTATTTTTGTTTTTTAAAATTAAATATTCTAATTTTCCAAAAATAAAAAAGGCAATTCAAAAATAAGGAAATATGAAAACAAATAAGAAAAAAAGTATAAAAATAAAAAAATTTAAAATAAAAAAATTAGTAAAAAAATAAAAATTACCTTTTTTATTGTTCTAATTTATATTTATCTAGATTTTTCAAATTTTGTCTTATTACATTTTTATTTTTTTATGATTTTTTTCAAAACTTTAGTTGCAGACGACCCCCTCACCTATGCCGTATATAGCGCTTTGCCCTATGTGTGCTGCCCGAATCTGATCAAGGGGGTTAAGTACACATTTTAGATAGGTGAGGGTGTGGGGTGCACTTTTCAATAGATGAAGGGGCAAAGTGCACATCACCCTATAGGTGAAGGGGATGTCTGCATTTATCCCTACCATAAAACCTTACATGTATGCCCTCTTATAGTAAAACTTTACATTACCTACATCTAACTAATGACCGTTAGTGAAAAGTTACGTTTTGGCAACTTACTAATTTAAAGTCATTTTCATTGATTGTGATATTGCTCCTAAACAAATCGAAACTCGGTATATATTTTCCTTTTTTAAAAGATAATTGAATTGGCATAAAGTAAATTTGCACTTCGTAATCAAGATGCTAATAAATCTTTTCAAAGTCCTTTAGTTAAGACCAAATTGAAAATTATAATTACATTCTTTTTAGTATGAAAAGTTACCCCCCATGGGCACAATAAGAAATTTAGAAAATGTTTTTTTTTATGATGTAAGCAAATTCCTTTAAAGTTTTATAGAAGGGGTCGATTGTAATGTTTTATTAGGCTATTTGTTCAAAATAAGCATACTGGACTGTAATTACACTTAATAAGAGGGATAGTTAGTGTAATTAATCCTATAATGAAATCATTTATTATATATATATATAGTAGTTTTTATTATTCAGAATTTATTCTAGAAAAAAACATATTTCTCAATGAGTTTTCTTTTTCTACATTTGATCTATTTTTTTTACATTTTTTTAATTATTTATATAAAAATAATCAGTATTATCAACTGTTACCGTTGAATATTTGATCGAATTTTGCAATTTTATATGGTATTCCATCCTCTATTTTATCCATCGAATGCACATCATGTGTAGAATTTTTTTCCTAAAATGTTCAACTGACGTGTACATATTTAACAGAATATGAAAAACATACAATTTTGAAATAGAGGATGTGTTATGTGTACCAATGTAGAAGAAGAGTAGCATCAACCATATATATCCACGTAAGTTATATGTCCACAACGATCAACATAAATATTATATCATCGAAATAAAAGCATAATAAATTGTTTAATTCAGACTATGCTTTCTTTATGACCGAGATTGTTGAAAATATATACAGAAGCTAATGGGGGAAAAGAAGTCACCGAATATATCATATATTCGATGAGTTCCCAAATTTCCTACTTCAATTCCTCTGTATAATTTTATTTTATAATTATTTTACACACTGTAGCATAGTCTGATTAGGTTAAACCCAAATTTCAAGCAGGAGGGAAAATTTTCCTGAAGTCAACCAACTTCCTTGGAGGGAGCTACCTTGACTACGCCGACACCGTGGCCCGTATACTCCCATGCGGCCCCATCATCAGTCTCCAGTATTATTGAGTAATTATGTCGTAGACACTGTGTACCTCTTGCTTAAACGCATAGTATACTTTCTTAAATTTCAATATTGATGTTCCCTGAAACGACCATGCATAAAATTTTGGATAAATATTGGAAATTTAAACCCATTATATATTGAGAAGAGTAAATCAAGCATACTATTGAACGGCAGAGCAACAATTGGCTGAAGGAATAATATCTGTTAAGGATAAAAAGGTTTTTAAAAAATATTTTTTTTACTTCAATAAATTTACATCAATATGTTATATTATATAGTCAAATTATTTAATTTTACATTGATTTATTTTTGTGAAATTAATCATTGGTATCAAATGATATAATATGTTACTTAGTTTAATACTATTAGAATGTACTCTTTTTTACAAAGAACTTTACGTAAGTGTTCAATATTGCATTTAGAAGATCAACTAGTCGAACTTTCATTAAATAATTTATTTAAGATGATAATTGTAATTATAACAATATCAGGAAATCTTGGATCAGCTGGAAAAATCAAAACTCCAAGTAAATTTAAATGTTAAGCATCAAATATTCTAATTGTTTAATCCTTTTTATTTATTATAATATTAATTTATTACCTAGTCATCTTTAAGCCATTAAATAAATATTACTGCTAGTTTTGGACAAGAAAAGAAAGTTGCATTGCTAAATGAAGATTTGCCGGAAAAGGGGTATATATATATATATATATATATATATATATATAAAATTAAATTAAAACAAATCAAAATGGCCTCTAATAAAGTAGGAAAATGAATAATATTATCATCATGATTGTCACCATCGCTAATGATTAATAATTCTAATTTATTATTTATATATATATATAATATATTTGTGAAGCCATACTGTGGGCAAGGAGCTTGAAGGCTTTAACTATATTGAATTGCAGAGCAACAACTGGCTGGACTAATAATATCTATTAAGGCTAAAAAGGTATTTAAAAATATTTTTTGGACTTCCATAAATTTACATCAATATATTATATTATATAGTCAAATTATTTAATTTTATGTTGATATTGTTTTTGAGAAATTAATCATTGGTATCAAATAATATAATATGTTACTTAGTTTTATATTATTTGAATATATTCTTCTTTACAAAGAACTTTACATAAACGTTCAATATTGCATTTAGAAGATCAATTAGTCGAACTTTTTGGATATTATTCTTTGATATTGAATATTAATGCAAGAAATGAATATATTGAAAGCATAAATTTCCTAAACGTTAAGTATAATATTAACTGTATTAAATTTCAAAGGTAAGTTGCCTTAGAAAGTTAATTTTCCCATGAATTTCCCTATATATGATGCGCACAATTAAATTATTTCCAACAATATCATGCATGTGTGTCTTTACATAAAATGCACGTGCTTTTTTCTTTCGACGTGCTTTTTTCTTTGTAGATTCAGTTTTTTGTTTTTCCTCATTTTCATTTTTAACCTCTCTTTATCTAATCATGTGCCAAAAAATAAATAAATTAGAACTCTTATATTTATTTATGTAATTAATATTTTTTGTGGGATTGTGAAGCCATATGATGAGCAAGGAGCTTGAAGGCTTAAGCGGTATTGAGCTGCATAGCACCAACTAGCAGGAACAATAATATCTGTTAAGGATAAAAAGGTATTTAATTAATTTTCTTTCGACTTCAGTAAATTTGCATTAATATGCTATATTATAAAGTCAAATTATTCAATTTTACGTTGATTTATTTTTAGAAATTAATCATTGGTACCATATAATATAGTAGCTTTTTACTTAGTAATTAATAACATTAGAATGTATTTTTTTTCCAAAAAGAACTATACATAAGTGTTCAATATTGGATTTATAAAATCAATTAGTCAAATTTCCATTAAATACTTATTTAAGATGATAATTGTAATTATAACAATATCAGCAGAGAGTTCTCATGGAGCAGCTGGAGAAATCAAAATTGCAAGTCAATTAAATGTTAAGCATCAAATATTTCTATTTGTTTAATCCCTTTTATTTATTATAATATTAATTTATTACTTAATCATCTTTAAGCCATTAAATTAATGTTAAATTTATTTTGGATAGGAAAAGAAAGTTGGGCAGCCAATTGAAGAACTGTTGGAAAAGGTGTATATACATATATATATATATATATATATATATATAATTAAACAAACAAAAAGCGCCACTAATAAAGTAGAAAAATATATTATCTCCATGATTGTCATCATGGCTAATGATTATAATAATTCTAATTCATAATTTATATAATTAATAAATATTCATTTCATAATATTTATTATATAATTAAAAAAAGTTGCAGAATGAGGAGCTTAGGTCCCATGCAAGGATGAGCAGTCATGTCATGTCATGACCCAAAACCTCACTTTTCATTAAATCATACATTAGCATAACTATTTGCATTTTTATAGTTCATTCATACTCAATCATAATAGTTTTGCTATTTGCCACCTCATGTTTAGAATTTTAAGCCACCAAATGTTTTCCTTAACCCAAAGAAAGTGGCACCACCAATTATCCCAATTTTTATGGACCAAAATGCAAATTAATCTGATTTTTTTGTCTTAAGTCGACAAGAAGACCTCTAGAGCAAATTAGAGAGATAAACACTTCAAGGTCCCTTCATTTCCTTCAAAAACGAACCTGTCTGGCAGTTTCTGTTTGGCTATCAAACCAGGTCCAAATTCAGATCTCTTTATCTTAAAATCTTCCTAAGACATCAAGGAACAATCCTATGGAGGCCAAACTTGCTTAGATGTTACGAAAAGCTTCAAAATCGCCCAAACAGTAAGCTTCACTCCTAGAACTCCAATTCTACCAGCTGTTTTGGAATTGTGTCGTTTTTAGTGTTCCTCTTAGACATTCACTAAGGTAGAGTACCCTATATTTTTTTAGTATGTATATATTCATGTTATTAACTATATCTCAAAATTTGGTAAGGATTGGAGTTTTATGGGATTTTCTAAAAATCGTTGAACAGTTGCCAGTCTGTTCGGTTGAATTGAGAACTGCTTTTGTTTTGAGGTTATTTAGTTAACCTAGAAATTGTTTTTCACTCTAAAACGTTTATAGTAGATATATACACATGTTATAGAGTATTCATCCAAATTTCAGAATTTTTCAGTGAACAGGGGATTTTATAAAAATAGTTGAATATAGGGTGCCAGTTTTGGAACAGCCTGTTTCGTAAATCAAATCGAAAATTAAATATGAAAATATTATGCCATGTTATTCAATGTATTATATCGAGGATAGTTATGCATTTTTATGTGTTTCATAGGTCGAGATTCCAAAAGAGGAGCCGAGAACGCCAACTAGACGAAGGCATCTCGATAAGCCACTTTTTGTGAGTATAATTGGGTGACTTGATAGTTGACTTATCCATTGTGTTTATTAATATGCCTAAATGACTCCTTTATTTGTTTACTTGTGTTGAATTGGAAAGTTTATGGTGTTTTGGACGTGGTTATATGATGAGTCTACTTATATTAATTGGAAAGCTTATGGTATTGTGAATGTGTTTATACGATGATTGAGTGATGAAAATAAATATCGTGAATATAATTCTTTGGGTAATATATGTGAACTACATGGACTGTAACATGATGGAAATGTTGTTGATGATTTGATGATGAAAATGAGATATATGATATGAAAATGCATTCATTCGAGATAAGAGGCTTTGTTATGGCTGCTATTAACCTTGAGCCATGTGTTAAAGAATTTCCAGTAAAACTGGACCACAAAGTACCGTACGGCCATCCGAGTTCACTGAACTCCCACGTGTTATATGAATTACAGACTGCCATGGCCATTTTCGTGATCACGATCTCCTCTTGGTTATAGCAGGCCATTAACAGTAAAAGAAAATGACTAAGCATGTGCATCATTTGTTTATGAATGATATGAATTGAATGTGAAATAAGTGTAGATGATGTTATTATGTAACTTCAAATGATTGATTGGTTGATGGTTTTGTGTGTATGGAATGTTAATTATCTCGTTACTTGATTATACTTGTTGAGGTTGCGACTCACCAAACGCAAATGTTTTTTTTTTAGTGTTACATTTGGAGCATTAGAGCAAACCATATATCGAAAATATACTTTTGGAGGAGATCCGTTCGAGCGAGACGAAATCATAAAGGTTGGTTGCTGGAATTTCGTCAACGAGGTAAACACACGAAAACATTCTTTGTTAGTTTTTCGTTAGATCCGATGGTACCATGTTAACCTTGCCCTTGTTTAGGGGATGTCGATTCATGTTTATTGAAAATTCTTATTTTTCACCTACTGCTGCGTTATTCGACAATTCCCGGGGGCGTAGGCCACTCAACTTTTCCTATCATAATATATATGGGGGTTTGAAGAAAATATATATCCATAATGATTTGATAGAATATGTATCTGGATTCTAATATATGAATAGAAAAAAGATTTAACCAGTCATGAACGACGTTTAACCTACATGTGAAACATTATGTTCTATTTACTTATATCATGAGATTTTATGCAAGTTTATTATACATATGCACGTGCAACCCTCGCTCTTTTGCTAGAATAATTACTTTTGGTATTTAATGTGTCTTTTAATAGTGTAAAGTTAGTACATAACATGTCCAAATTACATGAAACACAAATCACAATTGTTGACTTTCTTCTACTTTGTTTTTGTTGACAGGAGACCCTTCTATAAAAATGACGGGAAAAAATCAAGAAGCTACTCAAGTACCAAAATCGAAAGTCACGGATGCGGTATTTCAAGGTTGATACCATTTAGATTTCTTTTGAATGTAAAACATATAGATCTCCTTGCTTTTAGGGAAAATTCTTTGTGCATTACATGTGAGGTAATCTTAATGAAGCCATAGACTAGAAGCAATTGTATAGAATCCAAAGTCATCTACATTTATGCAAGCAAAGCTAACTATCCATTTATTTCACAAAAGATTATTTGCTTGGTTATGTCTACTTGCGCGCGTTTAACTATCATCAAACTATTTTACATTGGCTGTTTTGGTCATTATTATTTGATATTAAATATTAGTGGAAGAAATGAATAAAATATATGAATGTACATTGGTGGTTTTGTCATCATTAATATTTATTGCAGATACAATTAATAAAAAGAAATGAATGTTGAGGATCTTTGATAGCTCTATACGAACTAATGGGATGGAGAGAATGTCACGCCCCAAAATCAGGCCCTAACACCGTCAATAAGATAAAGTAAACTCACTATCCATGACTTACTTTGCAATTATCCCGTAGGATTTGCCCTTGTCCACACTCATGATCCTTTGAGCCAGTCCCGCTGCTCAAGTTACCTCTAACTGGAAGGAAGTAGTGAAATACGTAAGCAAAGGCTTAGTGAGCGCCAGTGTACGTGTGAAAGGTGCTTAAAATAATTTTTAGACCCCAAAATGATAAATTAATGAGGTGAAATCAATAGTAGTTTCTATTTTTCAAACGCTCATTGAAAAGGCGAGTAAGCATGACATTTGCGTTCAAGCAATAGCTGGTATGACACCAGGATCTTAGTATAGACATGATAAAATTTTAATCAAAGATCATTTAAAATATGTGTGAAAACGAATTTACGTTCATGGTAACAGTGGAAAAGGAGTGGCATGATACTCAAGTTTCAAAACATGCATTTAAATAGTATGCAGTTCAATGCAAGTAACACGTACAAGACACGCTTAAGCAGGAGGGGGCCATGTTAGCAGTACCATCGCATCCGATGACTTGCCCACGACACTTTGGGTCCCGCTGCTTCTTGCTTATCACCCCTGAACACGCTGCTTAAAAGTCATCACCTTATACCTCCCCACGAAGCTCGCGATGCCTGATTGGTCATATTCGGAGTATGCAACACGATCTAGTACCCACTCACCCTGAGAACACTCCGTCTTTAGGTGTTGGGATTTGGTCATGGATAGCGGGAACTGTTTAAGACTGCAAGCCCATGCTTGACCTGCCGAACCCTGCCCTATCCACGCCCGACACTTGGGCCCGACAATTAACCACGCAATATGCAACACATATCACTTGAATATAGTCACGGTGTATGATCACGATTAATGCAATAGTAGCATTTCAGTTCACGATAGAACAATCTTGAATCACTTAGTTTTCAAGATACTTGGCAAAGAAATATTTTCATTGAAATCGTTTTCAAAAAACATGCCTTTGAAATCATTCATGCAGTTAACATTTAGCACCATGAAATGGTGAATGCAAATGAGTTCATGATTTGCTTATGAAAGTGGTGAAACTCATTTTCATGTGAAGTATTGAAAGCATTATGAAAGTATATATATATATATATATATATATATATATATATACGACGTGATAAATTTCCTTCCACATTTGAAAGACCTATAAATATAATTTTGAGAGGCAACTCACGTTACTCTTCCGAGTTAATCAGTATCATCACTGACCGAATATCCAACTCTACCAACTCGTCAAAATGTGTTTCCTCGAATAGTGTTGTAGAGAATGAACCTAACACTCACCAACCTTTAGGAATATGAATAACTCAGATCCAAGAAGCTGAAAACCTCCATTGTTCATATGTGAACAAAATTGCACCAAATCGCTTCACCATGTGCCTCCTTCAATTGGCGCGCGTCTCCGCCATTATCCTTTGTTCGTCCCTTAAGAGAGAAAAAGATTGTGTCCTCACTTGCTGTTTTGAGAGAAAAGTGAGGAGCTGTTTTTGTGAAAGTTTCAGGTGTGAGTGAATGTGAGGATGAAGAGAGATGGCTGATTTTGTTTTTGATATAACAAAGAAAAAGGTAGATACAAGGGGCTTGCCACGTTTCTAGAGGAGGTGAAGTTATGGATAAATAAATCTTGATTAGAATGAGCATAGATATTGGCACTTGCATGCTTGCCACGTTAGTTTAGAAGTAGGGAGTGATGTTTGTAAGCTTGCCACATGATTTCATTTCCTTTTCTTTCATGTACATATACATATATGTATATATATAAATATTCATGTATAATGGCAGCTTAACATATATTATATTTTCTTTATACTAACCACAAAGTAGTCCATAAGTTATTATATTAATAATATCTCATTTTACATGATACAAGCAAGTAATAAAATATTAAGATCAAGCATAGAACTGAATAAATTGCCAAACTAATTGATGAAAGTTATAACTCTTACCTTAACTTATAGAATTAGGAGACTAAAATATGGGATGTTACAGAGAAGCTCTTACAAGCTTACCTTTCTCCACATTTATTTCCAATACGCAGCAATTCGATTATATTTCATCTTCGTAATCACATATTAAAATAATACTTAAATAGGTTAGTTATTATAAAATTATTTTAAAAAATTAGATAAACTGATGAGATAAATGTGTAGTACTTATACAACATATCCACAAGGAAAAAATAAGAAAAAGTTGCCAACCTCTTTCCACATAGACCTTTGAAAATTTTTTAATTAATAACCTTCTGCGACCTACGTAAACACCTATGTAAGCATTGTTCATCTGTTCGATCCATACATATAGCATAACATGCCACACAAAGAAACCAACATTTAAACCAATCAATTGTTTTAAAATTCAAGCTACTGATTGCCATTTTGGATTGAAGACAAATAGGCAAATCAAAATTTTAATATGAAATCAACGAATTACTTCTTCCTCGGTGTTAAATCTGGGGAGCTACTTGAGATTTGCAAATCTTGCAAATGTCTGGAACTCCATTTAGTTTCATATTAAATATGCCGTTGAAATTAAATAAACTAATAATGGAAAAATGGACATAAAAAAGTGTACATGAGTCATTTCAGAATAAGTGATTTATGGCATGATACGTGGAGAAAATAACCACAACCCCTTGGAGGGGAGTAGTAATCTTTGAAAATGATAATAAAAATCAGTCCCGTTATCTATCGTAGGTTTTAATAACGTATATTGAACATCTGATTAGAAAGGATAGAATAATCTATCAATCCTAATCACATTTACTACTTGCTAGACTAGTCATTATATTCTTCATTATATTTTGAAGGTAGACACTGTTTAGATTTCTTTTTAAGGTAAATATATAGATCTTCTTTCTCTTCGGTAAAATTCACTGCAACTTTTGTGCTTGAAATGCCAAATAATCTTAATGAACCCATAGAACATTTAATAGAAGCAATCAGATTGAATCTGAAGTCATTTATACTATAGGCAAGCAGAGATAACTCTCGATGTATTTCATAAAACATTATTTACTTGGTCATATCTAGTAGTGTTTAACTATCATGAAACTATTTTACATTGGTGGGTTTGGGCATTACTATTCGATATTGAATATTAATGGAAGAAATGAATATACTGAAAGCATGAATTTCTTAAATGTTAAGTATAATATTAATTGTATTATTTTCAAAATTAAGTTGTCTTCGAATGTTAATTTGCCTATGAATTTCCCTATATATGATTCACAAAATTAAATTATTTCCAAAAATAGCATGCATGTGTTTCTTTACATACAATGCATGTGTTTTTTTTGGCTCGACATGCTTTATTATTTACAAAATCATTTTTTGTTTTTCCTCGTTTTCATTTTTAACCCCTCTTTATCTAATTCTATGCCAAAAAAAAAAAAATAGGACTCTTATATTTATTTATTTATTGAATTTTGTTTTGTGGGATTGTGAAGTCGTATGATGGGCAAGGAGCTTGAAGGCTTAAGCTTTATTGAACTGCAGAGCAACATCTGGCTGAAGGAATAATATCTGTTAAGAATGAAAAGGTATTTAAAAATACTTTTTCGACTTCAACAAGTTTTACGTTAATATATTATATTATAATGTCAAATTATTTAATTGTATGTTGATTTGTTTTTAAAAATTAATCATTGTTATCAAATAATATAACTTGTTACTTAGTAATTAAGATTATTAGAATGTATTCTTTTTTACAAAGAACTTTACATGTGTTCAATATTGCATTTATACAATCAATCAGTCGAGCTTTCATTAAACAACTTATTTAAGATGATAATTGTATTTAAAATACATTTTCGTATGTGTTAAGAATCAAGGCTTTCAATGGTGAAATGACAACGAAAAATTAAGAAAACTCAAGGGAAATCAAAAGCAAGAAGAGACACGATTTTTCTGGTGGGAACCCTTTTGGGGAAAAAACCACCTTCAACTAGATCTTTTTATTCAACTCTCAAAGTGATTCAATTACTATTACAAGATGAGTTCTATGCTATTTTAATAGACAAAAGTGAAGTTAAAATCCTAATAGATTTAGGAAAAACAATCCGAAATCAACCCTAGGACTTCAGGAAACAATCCTCATCAAAATAGGACTCAAAAACCATGCCAAAAATACATAAGCCACGAAAAACCATCGAAAACGCATCTCCAGCGCTGTTACCCGCGCCTAGGCGCCATACGGTGGCGCCTGGGCGCTGCCATATCGCCATCAGTGTGTGGCGCCGCCATTGCTTCAATTTTTCGCCTCATTTTTGTTCTTTTGCGATCCCGGTCTAACCCCGACCCTTCTTGGCTCTATTTTGGTTCCTTTTCCAACCTATTTTGATCCAACTCCACACAATTGCCCAACACATATGTCGGCCGGAGCACTTTGGTACCTATGCTATTAAATTTTACACTTGAGTACCCAACATTTGTAATTTGATACAAGTAAGCCCATTGAATGAATAATTTGACTTAGATTGTGCACTCGACTTCCTATACATTGCATGATATGTGTATTATGTACCCTATCCTATGGCATTTTGGGCACTTGACTACATTTACATTGCAAGATATGTGCACTTTGGTACATATTTTAAATCATGCCTAAGGCACCTGATGGGGGGGAGAATATTCCAAATTATTCCTTCGATGGACTTAATTGTTATAATTTCCAAAGGTTGGGTACTTGATTGTAAAATAATAGATTAGGTATCAAAATGCTTCCACCGACATGGGCTGGGATCAAACATGCATTTTACACTTATAACAATATCAGCAAAGAGTTCTCATGGAGCAGCTGGAGAAATCAAAACTGCGGGAAAATTGTAAATCATCAAATATTTCTATTTGTTCAAGTAATGTTACTTTTAGTTTTGGATAGGAAAAGAAAGTTGTGCAGCCAATTGAAGAACTATTAGAAAACATGTATATATATATATATATATATTAAAACAAGCCAAAAGCGCCATTAATAAAGTAGAAAAGTGAGCTATATTAATCTTCAGGATTGTTATCATGGCTAATGAGTATAATAACTCTAATTTATTATTTATATAATTAATAAATATTCATTTTATTATATTATAATATAATTAAAAAAAATGCAGATTGAGGAGCTAAGGTCCCATGCAAGGCTGAGCAGTTGTGGATGACATTTAACCTACATGCGAAACATTATAGATTTATGTTCTATTTACTTATAACATGAGATTATATGCAAGTTTATTATACAACATGCACGTGCAACCCTCGTGTCTTTTACTGGCATAATTGTTTTTGGTGCTTAATGTGTCTTTTGATAGTATAAAGTCATGAGTACATAATATGTCCAAATTACAAGAAACTCAAATCACAACACTTGATTTTCTTCCACTTTGTTTTTGTTGACGGGAGACGCTTCCATTAAAATGATTGAAAAAAATTAAGAAGTTACTCAAGTATCAAAATCAAAAGTCATGAATGCAATATTTGAGGTTGATACCATTTAGATTTCTTTTGAAGCTAAAACATATGGATCTACTTGCCTTTAGGGAAAATTCTTTGCGCATTTCATCTAATGTAATCTTAATGAAGCCATAAACCAAAAGCAATCGAATTGAATCCGAAGTCATCTATATTTATGCAAACAGAGCTAAATATCCACGTACGTCTTTCACAAAAGATTATTTACTTGGTCAAGTCTACTAGCGTGTGTTTAACTATCATCAAACTATTTGGCATTGTGGTTTTGGTCATTATTATTTGATATTGAATATTAGAAGAAGAAATAAATAAAAGAAATTAATTTA
Organism: Buddleja alternifolia; assembly: GCA_019426215.1. Taxonomy (NCBI): domain Eukaryota; kingdom Viridiplantae; phylum Streptophyta; class Magnoliopsida; order Lamiales; family Scrophulariaceae; genus Buddleja; species Buddleja alternifolia. Next base: position 4,399,526 of record CM033401.1, read on the forward strand.
CATTGGTGGTTTTGGTCATCATTATTATTTACTCCAGAGACAATCAATAAAAGAAATGAATTTGCAGTTTAGGTAAATTTACACATTACGATAATTAATGCTTTTTAATTTCTCCAAAATTTAAAAGAACAAAAATCATCCTGCAATGCTCAAATTTCTAAAGTATTAAATTTGAGGATCTTTGAAAGCTCTACAAGCTTACCTTTCACTACATTGCTTTCCAGTACGCCTAGGAAGATGTTGTGCAATGGTGACCACTTTTTTGGCCCATATTTGTTCACCAATTCGATTATTATTTCATCTTCATAATCACATACTAAAATAATACTTAAATAGGTTAGTCATTATAATCTTATTATAAAAAATTAGACAAACTGAAGTATATGTGTAGTAACTATACAACATATCCACAAGGTAAAAATAAGAAAAAGTTGCCAACCCCTTTCCACACGAACCTGTGACAAAATTCTGATTAATAACCTTCTGCCACCTACGTAAACAATTATGTAAGCATTGTACATCTGTTCTATCCTTGAAACACTCAGCTACATATAGCATAACATGCCACACAAAGAAACCATTCAATTAAGCCAATCACTTGAGTTAGAATTCAAACTATTTGCTAAAAGTAGGAAGTTTATGCTAAAATACAAACGAGAAGAATGTTGGAAGAGAATATATGTCTGCATACCTTGTTGTATCTGAATGATACATATATATACATAAATACACAACTGATATAAAAAAACCCTAGTCTAATAATTACATAATAGTCCCTAGGTTATTGGTCCATTGTAGAATGGGTTGGACTGGACTTGAAGCTTGTAGGCCCAATATCTTGTTGGGCTTCAACACCCTCCCTCAAGCTGAAAGCAGGTGCAAATATATCTATCATACCAAGTTGTTTTACAAAGCTACCATGTTTCACACGACCTAATGCTTTCGTGAGAACGTCTGCCACCTGATCACCAGTACGAACAAATTTAGTGGAGAGAATATTGTTCTTTACATAGTCACGAACCACATGACAATCTATTTCAATATGTTTTGTACGTTCGTGAAAAATAGGATTTGAGGAAATGTGGACAGCAGCTTGATTATCACAGAACAACTGAACAGGAGTTAAGTTGGAAATTCCCAAATCTTTAAAAATACCTAAAATCCAAATAATTTCACTGCTGGTAACGGACATGGCCCTATATTCTGCTTCAGCAGAGGATTTTGAGACAGTGTTTTGTTTTTTACTTTTCCAAGAGATTAATGAATCACCCAGAAAAATACAAAAACCAGTGACAGATTTACGAGACATAGGACAGGTAGCCCAATCAGAATCACAAAAAGCTTTTAATGTAAGATCAGTATTTTTCGGAAAAAACAACCCTTGTCCAGGTGAGGATTTTAAATATCTCAAAACACGAAATGCAGATTTTAAATGAGACTCTTTAGGTTTGTGCATATACTGACTTAAAACATGAACAGAAAAAGAAATATCCGGTCGAGTATTCGTAAGATAAATAAGCTTACCAATCAGTTTTTGATAGTTACCATCAACAAGAAATTTATCGTCATTACTCTCTTCAAGAGTTAATTTCAGATTTTGTTCCATGGGAACCGAGGAAGACTTCGCTCCTAAGACACCAAAATCAGCAAGCAAATCTAACACATATTTTCGTTGATTTAAACATAAACCTCTAGACGAACGAGCAAATTCAATACCTAGAAAGTATTTTATCTCACCAAGATCTTTTATTTGAAATTGTGAATCTAAATAGGTCTTAACATTATTAATATGATGCAAGGAATTTCCAGTTATCACAATATCATCAACATATATCAAAAGAGATATGAACACAGATTTCTCATTTTTGACAAACAGAGAATAATCATGAAGGCTTTGCTTGAAACCATGTTGTTCTAAGCATTTTGTGAATTTTTCATTCCATTGACGAGGTGCTTGTTTCAACCCATACAAGGATTTTTTCAATTTACACACTCTAGTATCTTCATTTGAAAAATAACCCTTAGGTAAAGACATGTAAACTTCCTCATTAAGTTCCCCATTCAAAAAAGCATTATTCACATCCAGATGAAAGATAGGCCAATCCTTAACGACTGCCATAGCAATTAAAGAACGCATTGTAACCATTTTTACAACAGGTGAAAACGTTTCGAAATAATCAATACCCTCCCTTTGGCTATATCCTTTGGCAACTAAACGAGCTTTAAACCTCTCGATTTGGCCATTGGAGTGATACTTAATTTTATACACCCATTTACATCCTATAGCTTTTCTACCTTTGGGAAGGTCAGTGAGAGTCCAAGTATTATTATTGTTTAGCGCAGTCATTTCAACATCCATGGCGTTCTGCCAACGTTTATCTTTTATAGCATCAAAAAAACAGGTAGGTTCCTTAATTTTATCAATATGTGAGACAAAACAGCGATGTTTAGGACCAATACCACTATAGCACAAAGAGGCAGACAAAGGATAAAGACAAGCAGAATTAGAGAAAGAAACGTCATAATCTTGAAGATGAGATGGTAATTTAGTAACACGTGCAGATTTGCATAAGGGAATATTTGACTCAGCTTCAACGCAACCTGGGTCAAATGAAGTGTCACAAGGGACTTGAGAGGAACTTTCCTGATAGGTAGGAGGTGGTGTGACAATAGGTATAGTCTCAGCTCTTGTGCCCATGTTATTTCCGATGTCATTTTCCATATTATTTGGAAATAACAAATCCATGGTTGTAGTATTAACACTTTCAGTACTCGTGTGAGGTACACTCATAGTACGGACGTCGATACTAGCCTTGGATACGGCATTATCCTCATCGACTAGACTACCTGGCATTGTAGAAGCATTCACATCCACCATCCCATCAAGGAAATCATGCACTCCTGTAGTAACAACATTATTAGTGTGAAAAGGAAAAATAGTTTCGTAAAACCGAACATCACGAGATATAATGATATCATGGGTTTCGAAATCAAGCAATTTATATGCTTTTCGATTTTCAGAATAGCCCAACATAACACATTTGCGAGCTCTGGATTCAAATTTATCCTTGTTATTAAAGATAGAAGCATAGCATAAACACCCAAAAGCACGCAAAATATCAAACTGAGGTGCAAACCCAAAGAGGACTTCAAAGGGGCTCTTACCATGAAGAACCGATGTAGGTGTACGATTTATAAGAAACACAGCAGTTAAAACACATTCAGACCAATACTCTATAGGACAATTACTCTGAAACATTAGAGAACGTGCAACATTTAATAAGTGACGGTGTTTCCGCTCTACTATCCCGTTTTGTTGAGGGGTGTCAACACAGGAAAACTGCTGTTTAACACCCAAATTTTGAAAAAACTGTCGAAGGTCATGATTGATAAATTCGGTACCATTATCAGAACGAACAGTTTTAACATTTTTGGAGAATTGATTTTTTATCATAGAGAAAAAAGTTTTTAAAACAGGAACAGTATCAGATTTATACACAAGTAAGTAAACCCACGTGGCTCGTGAGAAATCATCAACAATGGTTAAAAAATATTTAAAACCATCATGACTATCAACCTTATAAGGACCCCATAAGTCAAGATGAATAAGTTCGAAAGGTAATGTGGTTTTATGGTTACTTAACGGAAAGGGCTCTCTAGTTTGTTTAGCCTTGTGACAGATATCACATGGCTGTGTTTCAATAGAACCGTGAATATTTAAGGTGGGTTTAAGAACTTTCAAAACAACATCAGATGGGTGTCCCAAACGTTTATGCCAGAGAACACCCGAGCAAGCAAATGTATCAATAGTATTAGCAAAGAGATGGGGGGGACCTGTATGCCGATGGAAGAAGTATAGCCCTCCATCTTGCTTACCAGTCCCCAAAAGTTTTCCACTCTGAAGATCCTGAATAACAAAAACATCTTTAGAGAATTTAACACTGCAAGAGTTATCTTGAGTTAGTTTTGAGACTAACATTAGATTATAACAAAAAATAGGACAAACAAGGACATTAAAAAGAACAATGTTAGGAAGTAATGCAAGTTTTCCAATGTGAGTAACTTTAGCATGATTTCCATTTGGAAGATTTATCAAAATATTTTGTTGTTCCACACATGTAACATCAGTTAAATATTGGATGGAGGAGACCATATGGTCTGTAGCCCCAGAATCAACGATCCAACCATTTGGAGTTTGACAGACAGAAGAGGAGTTGGATGATATACCTGCCATACTGGCTGTGTTACCACCTGACTCCTTTTGTATACTCACGAGTTTCAAAATCTGATTATGTTGCTCGGGGGTAAAACCGACATTTGAGGAATCAGCCTGGAGAGAATCACAGTCTTCAGAGACAGCAACATTTGATTTTTTGTTAAATTTTTTGTTCTGTCCAGGTTTCCTTTTTTCTTTGTAATTGTCCGGAAAACCAATAAGGCGGTAGCACCGCTCAATCGTGTGACCGGTGATGCCACAATTTTCACAAACAGGTCTAGTGGAAACTTTGTTTTTTGATTTGTCACAAAATTGACTAGAGAACGCAGAAGCATGCTTGATAGTGCTCGTGTGAGATATAGATCGATGAGATTCTTCTTGAGAAATAATGTTGAAGGCACTCATCACATCAGGTAAAGGTACACGAAGCATAATGTTACTTCTAACAGCAAAATATTTTTCGTTTAGACCCATAAGAAACTGCATTAATTTGAGGTTTTGTTCATGTTTCTGAGAATGGGTAAAGGCATCACAAGTACATGGAGGACAAGCAATTAGAGCAGAATACTCATCCCACAACATGCTTAATTTAGAAAAATACACAGAAACAGGATCAGAACCTTGACGAAGTTGAGAAATTTCTTGATGAATAGAAAAAATTTTAGATCCATCAACTTTATTATAAGTGGAATTTAGTCGAGACCATACATCAGAGGCTTTACTTGCAAATACCAAACCAGAATAAATATCTTTACTTACAGAATTAAGAATCCAAGAGAGAACAACAGCATTGCACCTGTCCCACTGATTTTTCATGATCGGGTCAGTGGGATAAGGCACAGAGTTCAACACAAATCCCAATTTATTTTTACCCATTAATGCAATTGACATAGCACGACTCCAAATAGCATAGTTATCACAACCAGTAAGCACATACGGGATAATATTCATGCTAGTTGAATCAGAAGCATGTAAATGTAAGGGGTTACTAGCATCTAGATTAGAGACAACAGTAACAGCGGTGACATCCTTATTTGTATTGTCAGCCATTTAGTTTATGCAGGAGACAAACACAAATTTACAACAGAAAAAAAACAGCACAGAATGAGTCGATAACACAGATCGACTCCCAACAAGAAGAGATTAAGCCAATTTACCACTGTATTTTTTGTTATAAAAAAAATACAGAAAAAAATTATCAAGAGATGAAGCGGAAGCGGTATGTAAGAGATCGGATCCGTAGTACGTTGGAGATTCGCGTCACACGCAAATGAACCGCGTAGTGAACAGTAATGCCGTGAACAATGAACAGTGCACGCTCGAATGAAGCGCTCGAATGCTCGAATGAACAGTACGCGCTCGAATGCTCGAATGAACAGTGCACGCTCGAATGCTCGAATGAACAGTACGCGCTCGAATGAACAGTGGTGAACAGTAATGCCGTGAACAATGAACAGTGCACGCTCGAATGAAGCGCTCGAACGAACAGTACGCGCTCGAAATGCTCGAATGAACAGTACGGCGATAATAAAAATAGATCCGGCGGAAAACGTCTCTCCCGAGGTAAATCCGACGATTGACGACCGAATCCGGCGAAAAAACGAACAGATACGGCGTGAATCGAGCAGACTTGACGAAAAGGTCTCTCCCGAGCGAATCCGGCCGTGAGATGAGCGAATCCGACGAAAAGAAACACAGAGCTGCTGCTGAAGACGAAATGAGAGAGAACAGACGCAACCCGTAGCAGATCCGGCGGAAATGGTGTACTTGAGGTATAAAAAATTATGAATCAGTGATAAGGAAAAAAAATCGGCCAAAGGCTGTGAAAGAACACCAAGATCGATCGAAGGATGTGAAAAGAAAACCTCAAGATTCAGGCTCTTGATGCCATGCTAAAAGTAGGAAGTTTATGCTAAAATACAAACGAGAAGAATGTTGGAAGAGAATATATGTCTGCATACCTTGTTGTATCTGAATGATACATATATATACACAAATACACAACTGATATAAAAAAACCCTAGTCTAATAATTACATAATAGTCCCTAGGTTATTGGCCCATTGTAGAATGGGTTGGACTGGACTTGAAGCTTGTAGGCCCAATATCTTGTTGGGCTTCAACACTATTGATTGTCATTTTGGATTGTAAATGTGGGGAGCCGTTGGAGATTTGCAAATCTTGCAAATGGCTGGAACTCCATTTAGTTTCATATTAAATATGCCGTTGAAATTAAATAAACTAATAATGGAAAAATGGACATAAAAAAGTGCACATGGGTCATTCAGAAGAAGTGATTTATGGTTGATATGTGGATAAAATAATCAAACCCCTTTGGAGGGGAGTAGTATGTTAGGAATGTGCTCTAAAATCCAATTATTTAATGTGTTTATTATGAATAAATAAATAATATATATTAGAAGTTATGAGTATTACTAAATGTCCTATGGGATAGGCATAGTCCATAATTACATATGAAAATCCAAATGGAAGTGATGTTCCATGAAAGACTTGGATTACGTATATCATGTGTTATTATAAATTGGTTATAGTCGGTGATAAGAATGAGCGTCTTATCTGCTAAAGACTATAATATGCTATAGTTGATGATTTGTCTTAATCATGGGAATAGAGATTCCATATATAGTATATTCGTGTAAATCAATTAGATTGAAACACTGAACCGGACCAATAAAATTATTAATTTTGACTACTATCGAAAACAAATAATTTTGAACAATAACTCTTAATCCTATGATTGTCGTGGACTAATGCATCTAGTGCACATTGCTTTGATGTATTTAGAAGTGAGGTCTTCGGTGGCCAATATACTTTATACATTGGGTAATGACATAAAAATGTGATTGGAAAGGACATTCATATGAGATCTATAATCTCGATAAGAGATAAGATATATATCCCCTAAAATGGATTTGCAATGTTCGACTTTTCTAAAACTTTGGCCAAAGTGTTTCAAGTGAAGTGTCGCTGAAATTATATGAAAAATAGTTTTTCATTTGGAAAGTTGATAAGAAGCAAATTGAGCATTATAGGATAAGATGTGAGAAATAAAATAAAAGTAGTCTCAATTTTATTTTTTCATGGATATTTTAATAGAGGAGTTAATGAAATATTTCTTTACGAAAGAATGGGAACTCAAAAATAAATTGAAGTTAATTTTAGAGTGCAACAATATTTATTTAGTGGAATTAAATATTGTTAAGTAATATTAAATATTATCATGTGATGATAATTTGATTTAATTTACTTGGAGCTAAAATTAATTTTCCCTAAGGTCCCTTCGCAAACCTCAAATTGAAACTCTACGAATAAATACTAAAGTATCCATTAGATGGATAAGTTTGAACTTAGCAGAAAAATTAATGTGGGAAATATGTTTGGAAAAAGATATTTAATTAAATAGTAAAAAAAAAATTGTGAATAGATATGCTAATTAATAATTAGATATGCTAAAACTAGCTCATGCAAAATTCTTGTGTCATATCTTTCCTAAATGCTAAAGTGTATTTTTTTTTCTTTTTTCTTTTTAAGTTTAGGCGAAGGCGGATAAACTGACCCGACAAATCTGGACAGATAATTCTTAATCATTAACCACACAGACATTAGTATACTAGTGTAGTTTCTTATACTAATCTCCTATCCACGACCAATTAAGAGAAATAAAAACTATGTATATAGACAAAACTCAATCTATTGAATTATTAAGTTAGAGAATAAATGAAAGTACTAAGGATAGTTTAAGGAGATTTAAATTATATATATAGACAAAACTTAATCTATTGTATTATTGGCATGTAAAAATACTGTGAAATCGTTTTCCTCGACAACGTTTTCATTACTTCCCTTGATCTGTTAACTATTTTCTTCTCTTCATCCGCATATAAATTCTCATAAAAAATACAACATTGTGTCAATAAATCAAAAATTTCAAAGCCCTCTTCATATATACATTGCCCTTCATTTTTTCGAGAAATTGAAATACTTTCAAGATATATACATAATTGTGTCACTAAATCAAACACCTGGTGTACACCATCAAACACTCGGACTCGGTGCAATTTCATTCTCCTCTTATTCTAGGATAAGCCTCTTTTATGAAATGAATTTGCACATTGTTTGATGCGGTAGCTTCATACGCTCTAATTGATGTCCTCTTATACACACCAATTGGATCATCAAAAAATTGATTAACACAATAGATATTTAATGTACCCAACTCAGTTGCTTGCGACAACACGTACAGAATGTAGCTTAGCTCACAATCAGAACCTGAGAAGTCGAAGATCGTGACCTCATTCAATGCCTCCAATCTCATTGCTTGCAACTTCCAGTCCTTTACGTAGTTGGATACACTAATGCCCGCGTTTTTCCATGGTGCACCCTACACATGTTAAGTCAATTACAATTTTATTTTAGAAACCCAAGCAAAGAACGTGCTTAATAAACCAAGTAATAACTAATAAGCGACAAACCATAAAACTTAAAATTTACCACCAAATCGACTTTAAGCTCATTCAAGCTTGTACATCTACTGATGAGCACCAATGTGACTGCAAGATTGTCAATCAGCTTCGAACACCTGATCTCTAGGCGGTGCATATTAACAAAAAAGTACCTCGCCATAATGTGATGTAGAGACTCCACATGCGCCAATCTCTAAACAAACAATTCAAAAAAAAAAATCAAAACAACTTCTTAAAAGCATTTGCACTTATTCAAACAATGATAGATAGATATACCCTAACAAAATCAACCGGGACACGTGCTCGTTCGCTGGACAGCAATTCTTTCGTCATTTTTACAACCTCTCGAAGTAGTCGGTATGTCGACCAAGTTGATCCGATGTAGTTTCGATGACGGTGTACTATCCACTGTAAAGAACGAGGTAACGACCCCACTACTTGTAAATGCCCCGGACCCTGTTCGTCTTGTTTCAATAAAAAAATAAGGACATCTGCATTGGGGAAGTGTACTTTTATATTCACATTTCCTTGGGCCTGATTGAATGCCATCTTGAATATTTTTACAGAAGGCAAATATGCCTCAAATTCTGTTAATCCTCTAAAATCACAGTTGAATAACTGCAAATCATTTAACTCGGGACACCATTTTCCAAGGCGGGAAGAAAATGTGTTATCATACAGCACGATGTGCTTCAATATGAGTCTTTTTAAATTTCGTAAATTATATCCATCTTCCCACCTAACAATGTAGTTCGGTAGATATAATTTTAACTGAACAAGAGTATGTGAGAAAAACAGGCCGTTAGGGAGTGAAGTGGACAACCGGCCGACTAATTTCAGTATACGCACAGAATGATCTATTCCAAACGCCACCCACTCTTGCCTTATCCAATGCAATGCCTCGGCCCCCATTGGTAACTCAAAGCTCAAGGTTTCAACCACACTTTCATTATGTTCAAGCACTACAACAAAAATTGGTTTTAGTGACACTTGTAAGTGTAACTAAAAGCACCTTATTGTCACACTTCTACAAAAGTTACATTTCTTATTTGTGTGACCTAGTTTGGCGTAGTCTAAACTTATTGTTACACTTGTGAGTGTAACTAATTATATGCCATAGGTCACACATATATGTGTAAGCTTTTTGACTTTATGTAACACTTTTAACTGTGACAAAATAGTGTAAAAAATTAGTTAAACTCAACATCTCGCTACACAAAAGAACTGTAATGATAAGCTCATTTCGACGTTATTAAACCGTATTCTCAATTAAATAAGACTACATTTTAAAGTGTAACAAAAGGGTAATTAAGGATACACAAAATTAAGTGTGACTAAATGGTAATTGAGGTTACGCAATGAAGTGTGACAAAATGGTAAACAGAAAAAATTATCCCAATCAATTCCAAAACACACTTTTACAGGTCATTAAAAACTCTAAGAAAAAACAATTACTACAATATAAACAAAACTGCCAATCATATCAATCATTCAACTAAAGTACTGTTCATAGAAAAACCACATTTAGTCTCAACACCATCCAAATAAAATAATTCAAAAACTACCATCTAAAAGAGTCGACCTAAATATCATAAAGTCCTATCCAAACTACTAAACAAATATAGAATTGATCCAAAAAGCAAAAGAATCAAAATAAACATCATATATAAACGGCCTTCATTGTCTCAACTTTCATCACGAACCACCTGATATTCAAAAAAGAAAGAAAAAAAAGATACAAGGATTAGAGACAAATTGAGTTAGTAACATATCTTCCAAACGCCAAACATAATCTAAAAAACATACCAAGGATATTGGCCAGGAAATAGACATGCCAATCACATCTCTCATTGTTTCAAACGAATCATACGGTCTTATTAATTCCTCATCTCTCTTCACAGCAACATTTATATGAACTTCACAATAGGTTTTTCCTAAAACTTGACCACCAACTTGATTGCTGGGTTCCATACTTTTCAAGAATCCCTTTGCTACAATTTCTTTTCGATCCACGATGCTCAAAAGTGCAACAGAACAATTAACCTAAGACCCAAAAGATAATACAAAACATGTTTGAGGTCAAATAACAAAGAAGAGAATAAAAAAGAAAAAGAAACCAAAATGGTACCACCTGTTTGCATATTTAGAATATAATGAGAACAAAAATGAGCATAAAATGACACTAACTGGTTTGCTAAAGAACCCAAGTTTCGGCCTCAACAAGTGTAGAAATTGTCTTGTAACTTAATAACTATTATAAAATATGTATTATCAACACATCCATCGTAGTTATAAAGATCATACTTACGCGTAGTGGTCGGGGATTATTTATTTCCAGAGTTGGGATTCTTTGCTCATAAGAAGAGGATGATGGAAGACCCGAATCGACAGGTGAGCTAATATCATCCATATTTTGTTGGGTAGTCCTTGATTCGACAGTATCCAGCCTTTCCTTAAGTGTTTGAATCATTCGAAAACAAGCTCTGCGAGAAGGTATTTCCTCAAATAAGACTGTAGGTGTGACCCCATGCCCATACGTGCGAAGTCGTCCAGCTTTTTCTGGGCCATTAGCTTTAGAAAAAACATCGTTCCTAGAGACAACATCTTGGGATGGGTCATCAAGTTCATTAGTTAGTGCCCGCATTGTTTCCTGCAGCAACAATGACAGCAACAATGACAGACAAATAATATTATAATATGAAATACTAAGAACTCAATGTAATAGTTTTTGGCACTCACCATTACTTGTCTAGCCTCTCCTTCCTTTTCCACTGCGAAGCATAAGCCAAATGTTTCTGCCCGAGTAGGTTCGCGCCCTATCTTTTTTCCTGATTTCCAAAAAGGTTTAATTGTCAATGAAGCAAAGCTTTCACCCAAGAAATATCATAATCTCAATCAAAAAATCACATCGCAAAAATATCATATTTTAATAAGGTTCAAGTCATTACCCATATTTCCTAGAAAGATGCGAAAACAATCACCAAAGAAAACTAGTAGAGGCACATTGTACTTTATTAATTTATGAATAAATTATCACATCCTAACCTCATCTTCACGTATTTGAGCAAAAGATCTTCTTCCCGTGATGTGATTCAATTTTTTTCTCTTTCTAGCTTCCTTCCCTCGCACGCTTACTTTCTAAACAAAAAAATTAAAACAATATTTAGACAATATCATTGTAAATAAATAATGAAAATATCAAACATCATTCTACCTTTCCTTCTTCTGATAACCAGAAAGTGAGAAGTCCTTTCCATTGCTCTTCAATCACCCTTTCATCAGTATTTTTCACTAAATATTCAAATGGCATGTCGGGTTTAAAGTACTTATCCTTCAAGCGCCGCTTCCAATGTCTCCATTTTTCACCTATGGATTGCAAAATCCACTCATCCATTCCATGAATCCCGATAAACTTTGACTGCAGTGAAACCATGTGCATTTAAGTACATGCTTTTAAAATTAAAGTTACACTCAAACAAAACACTTATTCCAAATAATAGATAAAGTACCTGTACAATTTCTAACAACTTTTTTTTGTTGGACTTTGGTATTTTACGCCAATCGAGAATGTCAATTGGACAATACATACCTATCTTGGCCAAATTACCTAAAAAGGTAGTAAACTGAGAGCTATTATCACCTATAGGTTGACCACGCTTGTTTAATTTAATTGGCAACTTGACACCAGGAGGTAAGCCCCAAACTTTAGGGCAAAATGTACATCCTCTTGTCTTATTTTTGTTTGTGTGCTCATCTGTGAGAACGTATAACAAGGTTACAATTAGGTGAAAGACTTCGCATATATAGCAGAAATTCATATAAATTTACAATAGTAATCCAATCCTAAAAATATAAGAAAGTATTAACATTAGAAACTTACTTAAGCTTCCATCGGATCGAGGACTTTCCTGATGATGCACCGACACTACCTCTTGCTGGTTAACATCAGGCAATCCATATGTACGTCTAAGATTTTGTGTTCTAGCCATCCCTAGTAAAAACAGAAAAACAATTCATAGGAGATAGGTTAATCTTAATTTTGGAAAAAATAACTCACTATTGAATAATAAATTAAATGACATATTTAAGAATAATAATTATTAAATGATTGAGAAATTGCTCCAAACTAAAATAAGTGAAAACGAAGGTTACTCTAAAATCAAGACAATAACATATAAATCAAATACCCTATTAAAAAATTCTAAGTAATAATGCTTAAACAAAAAACATTTAACAAAAACAAAAAAGGAAAAATTTCAAAGCATGCTAGAAGTCAATTTGTATTCGGTCTCGCCCTTCTCCTTTGTGAGATATGTGATTCCTTCTTTTTTTGTATCAACTCCAAAATCTTCACCATTGGCATGTCGACCTTAGTTCCAACAACATCATCCCTTACCAAAACAACTTCTTCATTTTCTCGAGATGAATGAACTGTGCCCCATTGTTCCATGTCAAGATCACTTCTTTCTTCCATATCATAGTGATCTCTGGCCACTGTTTTGAGTACAACTCGCCAATTATTCTCTACTGGATCTTCGACATAAAATATTTGTTTAGCTTGAGATGCAAGTATAAAAGGCTCGTTATGTCGCTTAACATTTGTAAAGTTTGTTAGAGTAAATCCATCATCATCCTGCTTCAATCTTTTGCCTTTTGAAACCCAATCACAATCAAACAACACAACTTTTTTTCCTAGCAAATAATCCAACTCAATCATGCCTCTCACAGCTCCATAATAACTCAACTCAGTCACTATAGGACGATTATCTCTCCTATTTGCAAAACTAGATGTGATGGCAGATACCATGATTCCACTATTTTGAGTTTTTTTATTTTTCTCGCGATCTTGTGTATGAAACCTAAAACCATTAACTATATAACCACTAAATTGTTTTCCAACCATGATTGGTCCTTTAGCTAATAGCTTTAGATCTGTATAAATAGCATCATTCTCAACCAATTGCATGCCTCCGACCTATATAAAGTGATAGAAGGAAACAAAGTAAAGAATTTTATAATGGAAGATTTTAACAAGTAATTGAGCATATCTAATATTCATAATAATCTCTCTCAAAACTTACTTGATCTTTAAGCCAAGATGCAAACGTTTCAACATGGATACGATGGATCTCATGTTCTGATGCACAAGGATTTTGGCTATTAACCATAGTCTTGTGCTCCCTATAAATGTCAAACGACATGAATAAACATGATTGGTTAAGACATATCAAATACCATTTATTTAGAGAACTTACATGACATATGGCTCAATGTCTTTGCAATTAAACAACACATATCGATGTGCCTGTGATAAAGTTTTATCATCCAATCTTACAGTATTCATCTTTCCAATTGGTCGTCCAGACACTGAGAAAACATCAATTCCTTCTTTAGGACTTTCACTAACAGTGTCATTTCTTCGAATTTGATTAAATCTTGTTTCGACTTCATCAGATAAGTATAAAGAACAAAATGTAAGACATTCATCTACTAAATATCCTTCTGCAATTGAACCTTCAGGACGACTTCTATTTCGAACATACGATTTTAGAGTTGACAAGTACCTAGAAAATAAAAATTTAGTTTTTATTAAAACAAGTTTCCATGTGCTTAAGCTTAAAGGACTAATTATAATCCCATTGAGCTTACACATACCTTTCAATTGGATACATCCAACGATAGTGCACGGGACCTCCAATCCTAGCCTCAGTGGCCAAATGAATAGATAAGTGCACCATTATGTCAAAAAATGATGGAGGAAAAATCCTCTCCAGTTGACATAATATCAAAGGAATATCCTTTTCCATTCTAAGCAAACGTGAAGGTTGGAGAACTTTAGAACACAAGTCTCGAAAGTATCCACATAATCGAATCAAAGGAGAACGCACTGACTTCGGCAAGACTTTCCTCAAAGCTAGTGGAAGTAGTTGTTGCATTAAGATGTGATTATCATGGCTTTTCAACCCATAAATTTTTAGTGGCTTCAGCTTCACACATCTTGATATGTTTGATGAGTAAACATCAGGAACCTTTACTCTCTTTAAAACTTTGAAAAATATTTCTTTCTCTTTCTTATTCATTGTAAATGAGGCAGCAGGTAGGAAAGTTTTATTAGACTCACTTTCCCTTGGGTGAAGGCTTGGCCTAATTCCCATATCTTGTAAATCCATGCGTGCACAAAGATGATCCTTTGACTTACCTTGTAGACCCAACAAGGTGCCAAGAAGACTATCACATACATTTTTCTCAATATGCATGACATCAAGGTTATGACGAATCAAGTTGTTTTTCCAATAAGGAAGCTTAAAAAATATACTTTGTTTTCTCCAGCCATCCGGTAACTCTGGATTATCAGTCACTAATTTTCCAAATTTGATGGGAGCATAATCCTTCAACTCGTCAATTATCATGGAACCCGTTAATGGAGGAGGAGCCCTTCTTACTTCTTCTGTGCCATCAAACGAGTTAGAATCCTTTCGATAAGGATGGTTATTGGGTAGAAAACAACGATGACCCATATAACATTCTTTTTTGGAAAAGTGCAATCGCATAGATGACACAAGTTTATGGCACAAAGGACAAGCATAATATCCTTTAGTAGTATGACCAGACAAGTCTGCATTTGCAGGAAGGTCGCTAATTGTCCACAACAATGCAGCTCGCATTTGAAAGTTTTGCTTGCTTGCTACATCATATGTTTTGACTCCAACATCCCACATTTCCTTTAATTCTGCTATCAGAGGTTGCAAATACACATCTATGTCATTTCCTGGTTGACTCGGGCCAGGAATAAGCAACGATAACATAAAATATGATTTTTTCATGCACATCCAAGGTGGCAGATTATATGGCATTAGAACTACTGGCCAGGTACTATGTTGCACGTTCATAGTTCTGAATGGATTAAATCCATCTGAAGCTAAACCTAGCCTTACATTGCGAGGATCATCTGCAAATTCAGCATTGTCGTAATCAAACGTATGCCAAGCTGGAGAATCAGCTGGATGTCTCATATTACCATCCTTGGTACGACCCTCTGCATGCCATCTCATTAAGGATGCTGTCTTTGATGACATAAATAACCGTTGCAATCTTGGCTTCAAAGGAAAATGCCACAAAGATTTGACAGCAACATTTTTCCCCTCAGTTTTACTTATCCATCTAGGTTGATGACATGTTTTACACTCAGTTCTCCAATCATCTACCCCCCAATATAACATGCAGTCATTTTGACAAGCGTCATATTTCTCATAATTCATTCCTAATTCCTTTAAAATCTTCTTTGCATCATACCAAGATTTTGGTAATTGAACCCCTTCCGGGAAAGCCTCGTTCAACAAATCAATCATCATGTTAAATGAATTGTTAGTCCAATTACCTAGACACTTGATATGAAGCATTCGTATAAGGAAAGAAAGCTTTGAGAATTTTTTACAACTTGGATATAACTCTTGCTGAGAATCATCTATTAATTTAAAAAACGTCTCAGCCTCAGTATTATGCCCTTCATCAGTAACTTCTTCTGGATCACCCATAGGATAATCATCATTTTGCCTCCCAAATACATCATGTAATAGTCCTTGCATGTCATCTGATGCATTAATTGTACTAGGAGTTTCTGTTGAAGGTGTATTTACAAATTCATGTTCACCATGTGCCAACCACTGAGTGTAACCTTTTATGAAACCATCACAAATTAGATGTTCCTTGACAACTTCTTTTGTTCTACATATCCCATTCTTACATTTTATGCAAGGACACAATATCAATCCCTTGATACTTGAATTTGTAAATGCAAAATCAAGAAATTTCTGCAATCCAACTCCATACACGATACTTGTCCTTGGCAAGTTCATCCAGCTTTTATCCATTTTCGTACGCAACACAAATAATTATGTGCGTGACTA
This sequence comes from Buddleja alternifolia, assembly GCA_019426215.1. Classification (NCBI taxonomy): domain Eukaryota; kingdom Viridiplantae; phylum Streptophyta; class Magnoliopsida; order Lamiales; family Scrophulariaceae; genus Buddleja; species Buddleja alternifolia. The sequence continues at coordinate 4,416,132 of CM033401.1, forward strand.
ATAGCAAACTCTCACACTTGTAAAGAAATTAGCCTATCCAATCTCACTTTGCTAAACTGAATCATTTATAGAAAGATAAAATAATATTAGCTATAATTTCATATTTTCATAATCAAGTATGTTATAGATTGCATAAATCAATTTAATTCAATATCCTAAATAGATTTCAAAATACCGAATCAAGTTTATTCTTATATATGACTTTTGTTTTAATTATAAGTAACAACATATTAATTTAAAGAATATAGTATATCTTTATTTATATCCTTGTACTTTGATCCTACCACGTTTTATATCATTGTACTCTTAATTGCATCACATTTGACACCGAAGACTCCATTGTCATGCTAAATTTACCCAAGTAATCATCTTTGTGGGAGAAGTACATAATATTCAAAATTTTCTGCAGAACAGTAACAGCTTGACTACAGATTTTTAACTGACTTTGAATACAAAACTGCTTTGTCCTAGGAGTCTACTGATTATATTCGATACATGTGTGGATAGCCCTATGTGTCTAGTTTCATGGGAAGAAAACGGTTCATAAATCTGAGCTTTCTACAATGAGTTATGAATTTTCTCGTAAAGACGTGCACTGCTGTCTGCACAGCCAAGAAGCTCCAAAAGTTGCTGAAATTTTGAATAACTTTTCATTTCTCCCTAAAGTTTCCTATTCTATTAAATAGTTTGTCTAATTATTTAAAAGTCTTTTTTGAATTAGTAGTATTTAGCAAGGTCTTTAAGTTTGTTTATATTTTCTAACAAAGGGATTCGCATAATAATCAGACTCTTAATTACATTTAACAAAGGGATTCGCATAATAATCAATATTTCTAGTACAGTTAAATGTATACAAACTAAGTAGCCAAAAGTTTAAAACTTACTGGGAATTGAACTGTCATTAGATTGAGGATTTCCCTGGGGATGTATCATTGCTTCCTTTTGTAGTGCACGCTTGAGGTTTCGAGTCCTAACCATCTGTAACAAACGTAAAGAAAGTAAAACATTATGTATAACCTATATATTATGTAAGAAAATTGAAGGGAAAAAATGCTTAAAGCTTATTGCTCTTCACAATGAGGTAAAGCTCTGCATCACTCCTCCATTAAAAAGAATGAGGTAAAGCTTTTAAAACAAAGAGCCCACTCCTCAATTAAATGAGAATGAGGTAAAGCTTTTAAAACAGAGAACTCGGGATTTATATCAAGTTAACATGAATCTTGATAACTTGCCTGCTATGAGGTATACCCACCAAAATGGGGTTAAAATTCAGTGGATTGGTTTCGCAGTCGGATACACTCAGCTATATATATATAAAATCTCAAATAATTAGATATTTTATATTTATTTTTATAAACAAATATATATGTATATAATCTCTAATTATTTGAGCTTAACTCATGTTCATAACAATTAAATCAAATTCTGCTATCAAATTCAATAAGCAATTCAACTCAAGCTCAAGTAATGCAATTTTCAGAACATCTATCTCATAGCATTTGCAGGGCATTAATAAAGCACCCAAGTAAAACTCATATCAAAGCATACTGAAATTCATCAATTTCTATGCACAATTGTGACCTATTTAATTTTCACAGGACGAAATTTTATGGGCTGTTGTGTGGTTAGCTAGAGCAACTAATGACAACAAGTATGTTGATTTCATTAATCGATCCACAAATTCTGGTGGAACATGAACAATGTCAAAATCAAAACCATGCACCACAAATTTAATCACGCACCACAATATAGTCTCAAAAACAAAACAAAAAAAAGTCTATTCTTTTAAATTTAATCGAAATCGACGTCAATGAAATCACGCACCACAAATTCAGCAAAGGAGAATTTACGTCACGGAGATTCACTCACGAAATTTACCTTAACAACAGCCCCGATTCTTCAATTTCCACCACCGAAAAGCCGTGCTCCGACCAATTGCCGACACAGACCTCGATCGCTTCTTATTTCTTCTGTTTTGCCCAAAATCTAAGAGTGTTGTTTGTGCTACTAAATTGCTGTGTGTAGGTGAGGCTCCGCAGTGAGAAGAATGGGAAGAAGGCTTGGAACGTGTTGTAGAGTAACGTGCTTAGATTGAGGAATAGGGTTTAATTAATTGGAGGTTAGTAGGAACGTGTATTTTGGGGAGAGTAGAAGTTTTTAGGGAAAAAAAATTAGTGATTATATTTTTCCATGTTTTCTTGGCAAAGATTGGCGCTTAATCTGACCGCCAATTTTCCGTGGTATCAATTTTAGTTTTATAAAAAAAATAGAAAAAATAAGAAAAAGATAGTTATGGTGACACTTTTAATTTAGTGTAACAGTAGAGTACTTATCCTCACACAATTTTAAAAGTGTAACGAAAAAGTATGTGACTATAGACCATTTTTTTTGTAGTGAAGTATAGTGCGATTAACAAAATGAATAAAATCTAAACCATGATAACCCCTTTGTTCGAAACGGTTAATATCGAATAAAAGAGTAGGGATGGAATACCAACAATGTTGAAAATATTTTGATAAAAGACCCAACCGGGCTGCCTCCACAATGCATGCATCCCTTGATAACCTTCCCATAACATGAAAAATTATATCCTCACAAAGGAAACTAAGTCCATTATTAGAAATTCTACCTCGTTCCATGGCGTAGCTTGAGCAGCAGAGGCGGATCTGGTCGGAGCTTGGCAGAGTTGGTTTGTAGATTTTTTGTGAAATTTGCCAAGTCCCAAATAATATATCCCTCTTTTATTTTGACTCTTTGATAAAAGATATAAATATATTTTGAGCTTTTGTAGTTAAAGGTAAAGGTTAACTTTAATTAACCTTTACCTTTAACTTTAATTAACCTTAACTTATTAGGTAAAAAAATAGTGAAAAAAGAGAAAAATAATGCAATGAAACGATGAACCCAATTGACAACTTTAATTAACCTTTATCGAGGATATGGAATTTCAAGATCTGCTTAAGATCTTTCATCGAGATAAGAAAACAACTTTAGGGTATAAAGAATTATTATTAAACATAAGCACATTAAAGGACACGGCGGCTGAGTAAAAAATGTCTCTTGACATTAAAGTGAGCACAGTCACATGTCTTTTGATCCTCACTAACTTTAATTAACCTTAACTATACTCTGATCCTCACTAACTTTAGTTATACTAACTTTAATTATTAGACATTATTTAATGATAGATATATCTTTTTAAAGTTAAAAAAACACAGGACTCTTGATATTAAAGGACACGACGTCTCTTGACATTAAAGGAAACGAAGTCTCTTGACATTAAAGTGAGCACAGTCACACGACTCTTGACATTAAAGAACACGGCGGCTGAGTAAAAAATGTCTGCTGAGTAAAACCAGAAATGTCTTCTCTTCTATATATATATAGATATATATAATCCCATTTTTTGCCTCCACTGACCACCCCTATCGGAAAACCAAAAATTATTTTCATTTTCATCATCAAACTACGATGGAAACTGGGCAAAACATTGGATTATTATTTGATATGGAATTTATTGATTGGAATTTCCAACCCGAATTTTCCATTTGTGAAACTTTATTTGATGCTATTCCTTTGACGGAGATGATAGTAGATGACCCTTTTTATTCATCTTTCAGTCCGCCACATAACTCTGCTTTTAACATTCCAGGTAATTAAATCTGAACTTTTTTAAAAATAATACTATTTTCAATATATACAATATATAGTTCCATTTCCATTTTCTTTTTTTGTTTAATTTCAGAACTATTGTGGGGCAACTCTGGGAATGAAGTGAGAACAGGATTTTAAGAAAAATTTTAAGATAAAATATAATAGAAAAAATTCAAAATAAATATCTAAAATAGATAAAATATAATATATTATATATATATATATATATATGTGCGTGTTTTTTACGTTTTTGTTAACAATAGCTTCATGTTATAATATATTCCATAATATATTTTTAAATCTATTAGGTAATTATTAACATTTATTTATTATTTAATTTTAATCATAAGGGTATTCAGTAACAATTGCTTTGTTCCTAAAAAACAATATTATATTTCCTCTCATTTTCCAACAAATATTTTTGTTGGCAAATTTTTGTGATTTCTTATTTATTTTTACAGAATATTCAGCTACAAATTTAGGAACAAGAAAAATGGCGGGAAGTTTGCCTCCATTTTTTGATGGAACGAAAAGTTTGCTACAAATTTTGGGAATGAATAAATTTGTTCTTAATTTTTGCAACAAAATCATTTGATCTTAATTTTGTAGGAGAGCTTGAAATCACATTGGTTGCTAAAATTGTAGCCAATTGCCAACAAATACTATGCTTCCTAATTTTTTGTTCCTATTTGATGTTTTTCTTGTAGTGTTTAGAAGATCAAATAGTCAAACTTTCATTAAATAATTTATTTAAGATGATATATTGTAATTATAACAATATCAGGAGAGAGTTCTCATGGAGCAGCCGGAGAAATCAAAAATTCAGGTAAATTAAATGTTAAGCATCAAATATTATAATTTTAATCCTTTTTATTTATTATAATATTAATTTATTACTTAATTATCTTTAAGCGATTAAATTAATTTTACTTCTAGCTTTGGGCAAGAAAAGAAAGTTGAATTGCAAAATGAAGAACTGCCGGAAAAGATGTGTGTGTGTGTGTGTGTGTGTGTGTGTGTGTATAATTACATTAAAACAAACCAAAAGTGCCACTGAGAAAGTAGAAAATTGAATAATATTATCATCATGATTGTCACCTTGGCTAATGATTATAATAATTCTAATTTATTATATATATATATATATATGTACATAATTAATATATTTGTGAAGTCATATGATGGGCAAGGAGCTTGAAGGCTTAAGCTATATTGAACTGCAAAGCAACAACCGGCCGGAGTAATAATATCTATTAAGGATAAAGAAGGTATTTAAAAATATTCTTTTGACTTCAATAAATTTACATCACTGTGTTATATTATATAGTCAAATTATTTAATTTTATGTTGATTTTGTTTTTGAGAAATTAATCATTGGCGTCAAACAATATAATCTGTTATTTAGTTTTATATTATTAGAATATATTAATTCTTCTTTACAAAGAACTTTACATAAGTGTTCAATTTTGCATTTAGAATATCAGTTACTTGAACTTTCATTAAGCAATGTATTTAAGATGATAATTGTAATTATATCAATACCAGGAGAAAGTTCTCTAGGTGCAGCTTAAGTAATCAAAATTGCAGGTAAATTAAATGGTAAGCATCAAATATTCTATTTGTTTAATCCTTTTTATTTATTATATTATTACTTTATTACTTAATCATCTTTAAGCCATTATTAATTTTACTTTTAGTTTTGGACAGGAAAAGAAAGTTGCGCATCAGATTGAAGTACACATATGTGCAGATCTTCAACTAGATGGACTCCCTAATGACCTTGTATTTCTGGGAAAGTACACGAAGATGATGAGGATTGGTGCCCAGATCAATATATACATGGACGAATCCATTATGAATTTGTCATTCCCAGAGTACATTGGACAGGAGGAGATTTGTCACCTTCTGCGTAGAAAAGAGACAAGAGTCTCTATCATTACATCGTACATAAAGTAAGTTTTTTAATTATTTTATTACATCTGAACTACGATTATTTTCGTTACTCGAAATTCATTTTTTTATGCTCAATTTAGGTGTTTGTGGTTTAACTACGTGATCCCCGAAGGGAAAGAAGCACGTTTCGGGTTCCTTAACCCACATTCCATAGCTGCTCATGCAGACGAGCCAATTCAACAAGTGCAGTACATAGCACGTGCTATGTTACAGAGTGCACAACAGAATAAGTCATTTCTTGCACCTTACAACACCGGGTGAGCTACTAAAGACTCGACTTTAATTTGTAAAATTAGCTACGCAAAACAAATTTTCAACCTATCTTTTGAATGCTTTGTAGGGGTCATTGGTTGTTGCTTTCAATTGATCCATTTAAAGAGATTGTTTACTATCTGGATTATGTGCATGGTGAGCCGCAATACCGAGATGATATGATACTAAAATTCAATCAGTAAGTTTTTCATTCAATCAATGTATCCATTATATTTAATATTTTTTTAAATTGTATTTATTTCACATAAATTGCTTGTTTTTAACATATTTTTTTATAGAGCTGTGCACATATTTCGTGCAAATAAAAACAACCAATCCAGGAAATCCAGCTGTTCGGTCTGTAAATGGTTTACTATAAAGATTAGCGTTTTCTAGTTTCATGAGATTATATATTCGTATAGAAGTTCGTCTTCTAATACAACGTAACTTTGATTGCTTTTGTAGTGCCCCCGGCAGACCAACGAGGTGGATTGTGGCTATTTCGTTATGAGATTCATGAAAGAGATTATTAGCCACGGACAATCTAAAATCTCAACAGCGGTATACATAATCCTAATATATACTTAATTATATTACTTTGAAATTATTAAACCTTTGGTAGGTAATTGAAACGTCATTTCACTTTGAAATTAATCTCTCTCTCTCTCTCTCTCTATATATATATATATATATCTTGCAGTACTTTGATGATTGTCAATCCTTCTATACTGATGAGCAAATGAAGTACGCTGCGAAGTTGCATGTTATATTTTATTAACAGTTCGTTAGAAATTAGGTAATGTAGTTTTTGTACATTGTGACTTGTTGTAAATTGAGATTTTATTTATTGTATTTCGGAAGGTCATTAATAATTTAATTAGTTGATTGTACATTTTGTTGGAGATTATAACATTTTATTGTTGGAGGAAAAAGATGGTAATATTGAAGTTCGGGGTGAATATGTTGAATATGTTTTGTTGTTAGTTGAAATTTGTTGGTTGGTGTATTTATGTACAGGAATATTATCAATTAAAGAAAAATAAATAATTCAAAAAAAAAATACGAACCTGTGACAGCGGTTCTTCCGGAACCGCTGAAGAACCGCTGTCACAGGTTAACACTGTGACAGCGGTTCCGATGAAAACCGCTGTCACAGGTTCGTATTTTTTTATTTTTTTTTTGGTTTTTCGACAGCGGTTTCTGAAAAACCGCTGTCATAGGTGGACACTATGACAGCGGTTTTCAGGGAACTGCTGTCATAGGTAGATCTATTACAGCGGTTAAAACCCGTTGTAATAGGTTCACCCCTATAACAACGGTTTTAACCGCTGTCATAGGCCCAAAAAAACCGATGTATAGGTCATTTTTGTAGTAGTGTTGGGTATTATTATTTGATATTGAATATTAGTGGAAGAAATGAATATATTGAAAGCATGAGTTTCCTAAGGTGTCAAGTATAATATTCATTGTACTAATTTCCGAAGGTCAAAAGTTGCATTTGAAAGTTAATTTGCCTATGAATTCCCTCTATATGTTTCACACAATTAAATTATTTCCAACCATATCATGCATGTATGTCTTTACACATAGTGCACGTACTTTATTCGTTCATGACGATTATCTAGTACAAAAAGTAGTATCTAAGATGGATAGACAATATCTAAAAATGTAAAATCGAATAGCATGCATATTTCTACATTTCTTATATGCATTACAAATAGATCTTTATAATTTTATTTGATCGAGCAAGAAAATTTCAAATTTAAAATGTACTTATTTTAGCTTTAACCATCTGTTTATTAACTTCATGGTGTGAATTTAAAATCGTTCAGTATCAAGTGTGGGATATGTGATGATACTATTCATGATAGGAAAAATATTATCAATCACACATTTGGTAGAAGTGATGCATAACTTCATCTTTATAACATAAGTGTTTGGTATAAGTGATGGCCGGGATGATAACAATAAAATACCAAATTTACCCTTGGATTCATTAAACGCTATTTTACCTTTGTTTTTATGTTAGAACCGCAATTTTGGTTCAGTTATTAACAAAAATCTGAAATGTTCTCATTATTTCATCTCGACACATAGTTAACTTTGCCCACTCTTTTCCATAAATCTGATGGGCACGAATCAAAGCCAATTCTTCATCTTGTATCCAAGCTTCTTTATTATTTTGGGATGAAGATGATTGTGGCACCTATAAAATGAATAACATTAATGCATAAGGCGTACTACAGAGACTATCAATAAAAGAAATAAACTTGCACTGCAGGTAAATTTGCACCTTCAACAATAATTAATACTTTTTAATTCTTCAATAGTTTAAACAAAATGAAACATAAATCACAATACTTGCAATGCTCAAAGTTCTAAAATATCAAATTTGAGGATCTTTTATATTAGAAAGCTATATATGAACTAACGAGATTAAGAGAATCTACTGCAAGCTTACCTTTCTCAATGTTGCTTTCCAATACGCCTAGGAAGATGTTGTGCAATGGTAGACCACTTTTTTGGCCCATATGCATTCACCATTTCGAATATTATTTCATCTTCATAATCACATATTAAAATAACAGTAAAATAGGTTAGTTTTTATGAACTTATTAGAAAAAATTAGACAAACTGAGGTAATGTGTAGTAACTATAGAACATATTCACAAGGAAAAAATAAGAAAAAGTTGCAAACCTCTTTCGACAAGGTCCTTTGACAAAATTTTGATTAAGAACCTTCTGCCACCTATGTAAGCATTGTACATCAGTTTGACCCTTGAAACACACAAAGAAACCAACAATTAAACTAGTCAATGAGTTAGAATTCAAGCTATTGATTGTCATTTTTTATTGAAGACAAATAAGCAACTCAAAAATTTAAAATGAAATCAATGAGTTATTTCTTGTCATTTGGTGTTAAATGTGGAGATTCTGTTGGAGATTTGCAAATTTTCCAATGTTCGAAACTCTATTTAGTTTCATATTAAATGTGCCATTGAAATTGTTGGATAAAATGGTACAAATTGTGGTTGAGTACGAAATTCGAACGCCGTTAGTATCCGGGATACTTAAGATTATTGGATAATCTTAATCTACGTTCCGAGTAGATGAGTTTAGCATTTCGAATTTCTCTAATCGGAACGAATGAGAAATTAAGTGCTAAATTGAAGGGTTTGAATTGTGTATCCCATATTTTGATATAATTTTATTTAATATGTCATGCATATATCATGAATGACACAACACATTTTAATGGAAAATATGTCATGAATACATCATGAATGACATATGAGCACTTCAAGGTGGTGGAGCATCTTGGATGGCTAAGATTTGATCTTAGAAATGGATGGTGTGGATTGATTCTTATGGAAATGGATTTTGCCTATAAATAGCAACCATTCCAACCATTTTGAAACACACCAACTCAAAACACAACATATTTCTCTCTAAGTGTTCTTGAGTTTTATAAAACCATCTTCATCTTTTTCTTGAGATTTCAACAGTAAATTAAGTTCGTAGTTTTCTGAAATTGAAGTGGTTTAATCTTCAGAAAAAGAATATCGTTGTATCTTGGGACACTTGTTGCAAGAACTCGTACCACCAAGGCGGGGTAATTTAGTGTTAAGGATAGAGAGTTCTCTCTCGCCTCGATATAATCTTTCTTTGTTATTATCAATTTGATACGTTTGTGAAGTTTTGAAACAACAAACTTAACACTAAATTTTCTTGTTGTTGTTCAAAAGTTATCACTTGTTCAAATGGAAAATATGGGAAATGTTGATGGTGCTACTCTTGATTTCGGTCTTGGACCAGGTGCTATTCATGGTCTCGGTATTATCAATGGCTCCGGTGGAGGTTCTGGTTTTAGTTACGGTTCAGGGCTGGGTCCTGGTTCCGGTTTTGGCATTGGCTCTGGTGGGGGTGCCGGGCTAGGTTCTGGTTCAGGGTTGGGCCCTGGTTCCGGTTCTGGCTCTGCTCCGGTCCCTCCATTTGTTTCAATGGCTAATCCTGTTATACCGGTTCAGGCTGAAAAACCGGAGAAGTTCAGCGGGGCTGACTTCAAGAGGTGGCAACAAAAGATGTTGTTTTACCTCACGACTTTGAACCAAGCAAGGTACTTAAGGGGAAATGCTCCTTATGTCCCGGTTGAGTCAACTGATAGTGATCTGAGGAAGGCATATGATTCCTGGATACATGGTGATTTCCTGTGCAGAAATTACCTACTCAATGGATTGAATGATTCTCTTTACAGCATATATTCTGAAGTAAAAACTGCCAAAGACCTCTGGGAGGCACTGGACAAGAAGTATAGAACTGAGGACGCTGGACTAAAGAAGTTCGTGGTCGCGAAGTTCTTAGACTTCAAAATGGTAGACTCTAAGTCTGTGACAAGCCAAGTTCAAGAGTTTCAAATTATATTACATGAAATTCATGCTGAGAACATGGCTCTGAGTGAGTCCTTCCAAGTAGCTTCTATCATTGAGAAGTTACCGCCTTCTTGGAAGGATTTCAAGAATTACTTGAAGCACAAACGAAAGGAGATGAGTCTAGAAGACTTGGTTGTCCGACTCAGAATTGAGGAAGACAATCGGGGATCAGACAAGAAGCTCCTTGTGCAAGCAATGGCAAACATTGCTGAAGTTCCGGAGAGTTCTGACCGGAAGAGAAAATTCCAAGGAAAATTCCAAGGAAATTCCCAGAAAAAGAAGGCTGCCGGGAAAGGAAAGTCAAGGGCGGGAGACCGCTGTCACAACTGTGACAAACCTGGTCATTGGGCCAGAGATTGTAGAGAGCCCAAGAAAAACAAGTTTCATGGGCAAGGTTCTGGCCATAACCAGAACAAAGGCAAGAACCGGGTGCAAAATGAAGTACACCTAGCTGTTGATGATGTCCAGGGTATCAACAAGATGATCGATGACCTGTCGGACAAACAGGTGCCGATCGATCTAACAGATCTTGATCTCACTGCCGTCGTGTTCGAAGCCAACTTGGTGGACAACCCGAGGGAGTGGTTTGTTGACACTGGAGCTACTCGCCATATCTGTTCAGATAGGGCTGCCTTCTCGTCCTATACCCCAACTGAAGGACGAAGACTGTTTATGGGCAACTCAGCCACATCTCCAGTGGTTGGAATGGGGAAAGTTGTGCTGAAGATGACTTCAGGCAAAGAACTGACATTGACTGAAGTTCTGCATGTTCCGGAGATTCGCAAGAATTTGGTATCCGGTTCAGCTTTGGTCAAAAATGGGTTCAAGATAGTCTTCGAGGCTGATAGATTTTCTTTAACAAAGAGAGGATTTTATGTTGGAAAAGGTTACCTTGAGCAGGGCCTTTTCAAGATGAATGTAATCCGCTCTGTTGTAATTGAAAATGAAAGCAATAAAAGTATTGAGAATTCTGTTTATTTGCTTGAGTATTCTAATTTGTGGCATGTCAGACTAAGACATGTAAATTATAATACTATTCGAAGATTGGTCAACTTGAACTTATTACCAACTTTTAAATTGAAAATGAACATAAATGTGGAATTTGTGTTGAGGCAAAACTAGTCAAACAACCGTTTCCTTCAGTGGAAAGAAACACCGCACCACTAGAACTTATTCACAGTGACATCTGTGATTTGAAGTTTGTGCAAACTAGAGGTGGGAAAAAGTATTTCATTACATTCATAGATGATTGCACAAAGTATTGTTATGTGTATTTACTAAGAAGAAAAGATGAAGCTCTAGGAGCGTTTACACATTACAAAACGGAAGTTGAAAATCAACTTGGAAAAAGGATAAAGGCTATCCGTAGTGATAGAGGTGGTGAATACAGAGCACCGTTTGATGAATTTTGTGCAAATTCAGGCATTATACATCAAACAACGGCCCCATATTCACCACAATCAAACGGAATAGCGGAGCGCAAGAATCGTACTCTTAAGGAGATGATGAATGCGTTGCTGATTAATTCAGGTTTACCTGAGAATTTGTGGGGGGAGGCGATCCTCTCCGCCAATTATATCCTTAACAAGATTCCCCACAAAAGTAGGAGTGAGACTCCGTATGAACTTTGGAAAGGTCAAAAGCCTTCTTACAAGTACCTCAAAGTGTGGGGGTGTTTGGCTAAGGTAGAAATACCCAAACCCAAACAAGTTAAGATAGGGCTTAAAACTATTGATTGCATATTCATAGGTTATGCACTTAATAGTAGCGCCTATCGATTTTTGGTACATAAATCAGAAATATCTGAGATTCATGAAGGTACTATCATGGAATCTAGAAATGCTTCATTTTTCGAGGATATCTTTCCAAGTAAGGAAAGAAATGAACAAGTTCCTCTCAAAAGAACATTTGATGAGTCTACGAGTAGTTCTAATCCCGGGGATGAAGAACCACGTCGTAGCAAAAGGGCAAGAGTTCCAAAATCATTTGGTCCCGATTATGTATCTTATACATTAGAAGGGGAGCCAAGGACGATTAAGGAAGCTATGTCCAGTCCAGATGCTCAACTCTGGAAAGAGGCTATCAATAGTGAAATCGAGTCTATTTTGCACAACCATACCTGGGAGTTGGTTGATCTTCCAAAGGGAAGTAAGCCTTTAGGCTGTAAATGGATTCTGAAAAGAAAGTATAAGGCTGATGGAACTATTGATAAGTATAAGGCCCGTTTGGTAGTCAAAGGATACCGACAAACAGAAGGTCTTGATTTCTTCGATACTTATTCTCCAGTAACGAGAATAACATCCATAAGATTATTCATCGCTATTGCTGCGCTGCATAACCTTGAGATACATCAAATGGATGTTAAGACTGCGTTTCTGAACGTAGAATTAGAAGAAGAAATATACATGGAACAACCCGAGGGGTATGTTGCTCCTGGAAAGGAGAAGAAAGTGTGTAAACTTGTAAAGTCGCTATACGGACTTAAACAAGCGCCAAAGCAGTGGCATGAAAAATTTGATAGCACAATGTTATCAAATGGTTTCAAGATCAACGAGTGTGATAAGTGCGTGTATGTTAGACAAACACATAACGCATACGTCATAGTGTGTCTATATGTAGATGACATGTTGATAATGGGTAGTAATCATGAAATTATCATGAATACTAAAGGAATGTTAAAGAAGAACTTTGACATGAAGGATATGGGACTTGCAGACGTCATCTTAGGGATTAAAATCCTGAGGACTTCTGAAGGACTAGTCTTATCACAATCTCATTACGTTGAGACGGTTTTGGAAAAGTTCCTTCCGAGTGATAGTGCACCAGTTAAGACGCCAGTGGACTTGAGCGTTCATTTACGCAAGAACCATGGCGAACCCGTATCACAGTTAGAATATGCTAGGGTCATTGGGAGTCTGATGTATATCATGAACTGTACTCGCCCTGATCTAGCTTATTCTATGAGCAAGTTGAGTAGGTTCACAAGTAATCCAAGTGAAGAGCATTGGAATGCTTTAACTAGAGTTCTTAAGTATTTAAAGTATACTAAAGAATATGGATTACACTACTCAAGATATCCAGCTATAATAGAGGGATACAGCGATGCTAATTGGATATCAGACACGAACGACTCTAAGTCCACAAGTGGATATGTATTTACCGTTGGTGGAGGAGCAGTGTCGTGGAAATCTTCTAAGCAAACTTGCATAGCCCGTTCCACGATGGAATCAGAATTCATAGCTTTAGATAAAGCTGGTGAAGAAGCTGAGTGGCTAAGAAATTTCTTAGAAGATGTTCCCTGTTGGGAAAAACCTGTGCCTCCGATTTTGATTCATTGCGACTGTATGTCGGCAATTGGGAGGGCTCAGAGTAGTATGTATAATGGTAAGTCTAGACATATTCGTCGTAGGCATAATACCATTAAGCAGTTGATCTCTAACGGGATTATTTCCATTGATTATGTGAAATCAAAGGAGAATATTGCAGATCCTTTGACGAAAGGATTGCCTAGAGATCAAATATACTGCCTATCAAGAGGAATGGGATTAAAGTCTACAATTTAAGAATAGACACAGCGGAAACCCAACCATGTTGACTGGAGATCCCAAGATCATGGTTCAATGGGAAAACTAAGTTGTGAACATTCATTGAGGCACTTAAGAGTTAATTAATAAACTCTAAACCCATTGCCTAGGATAAAGAAGTGCAACCTGCAAGTTGTAGCAAAAGGTTAAGCCGGGCTTTTAATGATTCCTATACTGTCTAAATGAAGTGGAGTATGGCAGGATACTCTTAATTAGGAAGTCACCTATGTAAGTGTGAAGTGTAGGCCGCCTCAACATTGAGTAAAATGTAAACACTTCTGAAACCAAGAGGGGGTGCCACGGCCAAAATGGACCCAACCGTGAGAACTGAAAAATTGCTGAAAGTTTATTATGTGAATATTGTTGTCTAGATTTACACGAACGGCTGACCAATTCAAGACATCACGTTCATTGGAGAGCTTAGTAAATCCGATGATATTTCACTAGGAAAGGTTCAAAGCCAAAAGCTACCTCTTTTGATGTGATAAACTTTCAATCGAAATCTCAAGAGCATGCATTGCATTAATTTCATTCGTGTGGGGGATTGTTGGATAAAATGGTACAAATTGTGGTTGAGTACGAAATTCGAACGCCGTTAGTATCCGGGATACTTAAGATTATTGGATAATCTTAATCTACGTTCCGAGAGATGAGTTTAGCATTTCGAATTTCTCTAATCGGAACGAATGAGAAATTAAGTGCTAAATTGAAGGGTTTGAATTGTGTATCCCATATTTTGATATAATTTTATTTAATATGTCATGCATATATCATGAATGACACAACACATTTTAATGGAAAATATGTCATGAATACATCATGAATGACATATGAGCACTTCAAGGTGGTGGAGCATCTTGGATGGCTAAGATTTGATCTTAGAAATGGATGGTGTGGATTGATTCTTATGGAAATGGATTTTGCCTATAAATAGCAACCATTCCAACCATTTTGAAACACACCAACTCAAAACACAACATATTTCTCTCTAAGTGTTCTTGAATTTTATAAAACCATCTTCATCTTTTTCTTGAGATTTCAACAGTAAATTAAGTTCGTAGTTTTCTGAAATTGAAGTGGTTTAATCTTCAGAAAAAGAATATCGTTGTATCTTGGGACACTTGTTGCAAGAACTCGTACCACCAAGGCGGGGCAATTTAGTGTTAAGGATAGAGAGTTCTCTCTCGCCTCGATATAATCTTTCTTTGTTATTATCAATTTGATACGTTTGTGAAGTTTTGAAACAACAGAAATTAAATTAACTAATAAGTGAGAAATGTTATAAATAAGTGTATTAAAAGGGAACATGGGTTACTTCGCCAGATGTAATATATGGTTGATCTGTGGGTAAAATAATCACATACCATTAAGAGGTAATTGATAATCACAGCCCCTTAGAGGTAATTGGTAATCATAAAAATGGAAGATAAAAAATGGACTCGTTATCTATCATGTGATTAGACAGGATAAAATAATCTATACCCTAATCACAAGTACCAAACTAGTCCTTATATTCTTTTACACTGATGATTAAAACAATATAATCATTATTGTTACTGAAAGGAAAACCGACGAAATTTACTTTCCTATACATTTGAACCATAATATTTCTTCTTTTCTTTTTTTGTTTTATAGTTTACTAAGTTATTTGACTTTCCTTACTTCATGCACGTGCAATTCTTGTGTCTTTTAATAACATAATTTTTTTGGTGATTAATGTGTCTTTCACTAGTGTAAAGTTAGTGTATAATGTGTCCAAATTACATGGAACTCAAATCACCACTATTGATTTTCCTCCACTTTGTTGTTGTAGACGGAAGACCCTCCTATAGAACTAACTGATGAAAATTAAGTAGTTGTTCGACTATAAAAATTAAAAGTCATGGATCCAGTATTTGAAGGTAGATCCCATTCAAATTTCTTTGGAAGTTAAATATACAGATCTTATGTTTAAGAAAAAATTCTTACAACTTTCATGCTTGAAATGCCAGGTAATATTAATGAAGCCATAGAGTAGAAAAAATCATATTGAATCCAAAGTCATCTATATTATATGCAAATGGAAGTAACTCTCGATGAATTTCATAAAAGATTATTTACTTGGTCATCTCTAATAATGTTTAACTATCATGAAACTATTTTACATAGGTGGTTTTGATCATTATTATTCCATAATGAATATTGGTGGAAGAAATGAATATATTGAAAGCATGAATTTCCTAACATGTCATGTTTAATATTAATTCTACTAATTTTCAAAGGTCAAGTTGCCTTTGAAAGTTATTTTGATTATGAATTTCCCTATATATGATTCATACAATTAAATTATTTCCAACTATGTCATTTACGTATGTCTATGCATATAGCGCACGTACTTTATTTGATCATGACGATTTTTTAGTACAAATAAATTAAATAAGATGAACAGACAATATCTCAAAATGTAAAACCGGGTATCACTCATATTTCTATGTTTCTTACATACATTACCAATAGGTTTTTGTAATTTTATTTGATCCAGCAAGATAATTGCAAATTTAAAATGTACATATTGTGGCTTTAACCATATGGTTTTTAATTTCATGGTGTGGTTTTAAAAGCGTCTGTTATCGAGTATGAGATATGTGGTGATAGGATTGAGCAAGGGATAAATTACTATTCATGGTAAAAAAAAATATAAGGTAGAAGTGATTCATAACTTCATCTCTATCACATAAAGCGTTTGGTATAAGTGATGATATGATTGGTAACAATAAATTACCAAATTTACCCCTAGATTCATTAAACGCTAGTATGCCTTTGTTTTATGTTAGAATCGCATTTTGACTCAGTTATACACAACAATGTTCTCAATACTTCGTATTGACACTTAGTTAACTCTGCCCACTTGTTTCCATATATCTGATGGGCACGAATTAAAGTCCATTCTTCATCGAATGTCCAAGCTTCTGTGTTTATATTGGGATTAAGATGATTGTGCCACCTAGAAAAAGAATAACATCGACACATAAAACATACTGCAGAGACAATAAATAAAAGAAATGAATGTGCACTGCATGTAAATTTGTAGCTTTGATAATTGATAAGTTTTTAATTTTTCAATAATTAAAAAAATTAAACATAAATTATATGTACTTGCAATGCTCAAAGTTCTAAAATATCAAATATGAGGATCGTTTATGTAATGCCCAATCATCTCTCACGCAGCCAACGATAAGCATGTCATATAGTTAGCATTTATTATTGACGATAAATGGCATGATTGCATGAAGATGATTATTTTTTTTAATTATATATATGATAACTGCATTTAAGGTACTTTTTTGCGGACGTTTATCACTAGTTAAGCAGGCATGACGTCTAAGCAGACACAACATCTAGCATTTATCGCTAGTTAAATAAATAAATAAAAATGAAATGAAAATTTGACGTGCTTCCCAGGTGGTCACCCATCTTCGAATTGCTCCCGTCTGAGCACGCTTAACTTTAGAGTTTTGATTGAATTTAGTACACGAAAGCTTTCCCCTAGTCACCGGGTCAATATATCTCATGCCCTACGTGCTCTTACGTGTCATTTATATGCCACGATGAATGTAAATATGTAACACATAGAAAATATAAGGTACAAACGTATAACACGTATTAAGCGCTGCAAATAATTCAAGGAATATCATAATATTATTCTTAACTTTGCTTCACAATTAAGCTTAGCAAGCACACCGCCTCAACCTCTTTAAAAGTTCTTCTGAACGGCAAAATGGAAAGTAAAAGCTAAGGAAAGGAAAGAAAAACCAGAGAGAAGAAAGAGAAGAAAGAGAAGAAAGAAAAGAGAGGAAAAAATTCAGAAAAAATAGGAAATGAAGAGTAATTGGTAAAGGGAGCTAGGTATATCGACGTGGCCGTTACAAATTATTGCACATCTAAAACTAGGAAGAAGTATCATTAGCTAGCTTCGGTAGCGTCATCTTTTCAATTTCATTGCAAAGGACTTAAGGTAAGTTGAAGTTCGTTCACTGCTTCATAAGGACCATATTATGCATGTTTATGATGTTTTAAGATAATTGTTCGGAAATGAATGTTATTACTTGCCTATTGTGTGAAGTGTTGATGTATATATATTTATGATGTTCTAAGATGATTACTTGAGAATTAATGAATGTTTATTTCTTGTTTATAGTGTATATATGATTATGATGTTGATGCACACGTAAAGAAAATGATTTGAAAAAGGGAGGTATGGTATTTAATTGATGGTCGGGTAGGCACGGGACGCGGGTGGAACCGGCGGACCCAAAAGACTGGTGGTGAATACCTTGAGGTGTAAAAGTCAAGATAGATAAAGCCACAATAGACTGGTGGTGAATACTTTGAGGTGTAAAAGCCAAGATAGATAAAGCCACAATGGCCTGGTGGTGAATACCTTGAGGTGTAAAAGCCAAGACAGATAAAACCACGATATACAGGTGGTGAATACCTTGAGGTGTAAAAGCTAAGATAGATAAAGTCACGATGTACGAGAGAGCTAGCGGTTAATATCATAGGGCCAAAAGGTCGGTTATGAGAACCCCGTGATGCCTCTTTTATTGGCCAATTATTATGAACAGGTTCCAAAAACAGACGTCTATCACTATCAGTTAAATACCACACTTCGAGGGTACCCAAAAGAAAAGGATAGAAAGAAAAAAGAAAAGTTTTAACTGAACTATGCATTATTGACTGACGTATGTGATATGTGAAACATTGTTTTAAAAATATGAGCTTCTTCTTACTGAGCCATTAGCTCATTAGGTTCTTATAATGCAGGTGATGATCATGTTTATATGTGAAGGTTGCCCAAGTCTCCAGAGCGGTCAGACAGAGCTATGTTCATATGCCTTGCTTCGAGCACTTTTGTACTCTGATGTTGATTTGTATAACAGCTCTGTTATGATTTTGTAAACATAAATATGTTAATACAGGAATGAAGGTATTGGGTTTTGATGTATATAAAAAGAAATGATTTGCTTTTAATTTTAAAGGGATATATTCTATTATTTTAGAAAATCATAACATTTTAAAGGAAGAAAATGGGTCATCGCCCCTTGGCCTGACCATGTGACTTATCTGAGTTACATGTACGGGTCGGGGTGTGTGACAATTTACAGTGGAAAGCTATATATGAACTAACGAGATGAAGAGAAGCTCCTGCAAGCTTACCTTTCTCTACGTTGCTTCTCAATACGCCCACGAAGATGTTGTGCAATGATAGACCACTTTTCCCCCCATATTTTTTTATTTCATCTTCATAACCACATATTAAAAGAATACTTAAATGTGTTATTAAAAACTTATTAATTAGACAAACTGAGCTAAATGTGTAGTAACTATAGATCATATCCACAAGCTAAAAAAAAAGAAAAAAGTTGCCAACCTCTTTCGACAAGGACCTTTGACAAAAGTTTGATTAAGAACATTCTGCCACCTATATAAGCACTGTACATCTGTTCGATCCTTGAAAAACTTAGCTACATATAGCATAACATGTCACACAAATAAACCGACAATTATACCAATCAACGAGTTAGAATAAAGCCATTGATTGTCATTTTGGATTGAAGACAAATAGGCAACTTAAAAATTATATATTAAATCAATGAGTTTTTCCTTCCTCTTCAGTGTTAAATGTTGAGAGCTATTGGAGATTTGCAAATTTTGCAATGTCTAAAACTCCATTTAGTTTCATATTAAATGTGCCATTAAAATTAAATGAACTAATAAGGGAAAAATGGACATGAAAAAGTGCATTATGAAGGCACATTTGTTCTTTCACCATATGTGATATATGGATAATTTGTGGATAAAATAATCACACCCCTAGAAGGAATTAGTAATCATCAAAATGGATGATAAAAATATGGGTCTGTTATCTATCATGTAATTAGATAGCATAAAATAGTATATTAACCCTAATGACAAGTGCCAAACTAGTCCTTATATTCTTCTATACTGATGATTAAACCAATCATTATTGTTATTTTTTTTAATAAGAGCACTCATTATTGTTACTGGAAGAAAATCGACGAAACTTACTTTTTCTATACATTTCAACCATAATATTTTTTCTTTTATTTTTCTATTTTAGAGTTTAGTAAGTTGTTTGATTATCCTTTACTTGCAAAATATTATAGCTTTATGTTCACATGAGATTTTATGTAAATATATTTTACTGCATGCACGTGCAATTCTCGTGTTTTTTAATAGAATAAATTTTTTGGTGATTAATGTGTTTTTTACTAGTGTAAAGTTAGTGCATAATGTGTGCAAGTTACATGGAAGTCAAATCACTTCCTCCATCTTGTTGTTGTAGATGGGAGACCCTTCCATAGAAGTGACTGAATACATAGATCTTCTTATTTTTAGGGAAAATTCATTGTGTCTTTCATGCTTGAAATACCAGGTAATAATGAAGCCATAAAGCATTTAACAGAAGCAATCATATTAAGTCGAAATCATCTACATTATATGCAAGTAGAAGTAACTCTCGATGTATTTTATAAAAGATTATTAATTACTTGGTCATATGACCCATATCTAGTAGCTAGTGAAACTATTTTACATTGGTGGTTTTGGTCATTATTAATATTCGATTTTGAATAATGGTGGAAGAAATGAATATATTGAAAGCATGAACTTCCTAACATGTCAAGTATAATATTCAATGTATTAATTTTCAAAAGTCAATTTGCCTATGAATTTCCCTATATATGAGTCAGACAATTAAATTGTTTTCAACTATATCATGCACGTGCTTTCTTCGTTCATGTGGATTTTCTAGTACAAAAATTGGTAAATAAGATGGACAGACAATATCAAAAAATGGAGAATGGAATATGATGCATTGCTATGTTTCTTACCTATGGTAATCTTATTTGATCGAGCGAGATACTTACAAATATAAAATGTGCATGTTGTGGCTTTACCCATCTGGTTATTAATTAATTAATGCATGGTATAGTTTTAACCATCTGGTTACCCACTCCGCTGTTAACAAAGCAATAAAAAATATTTGCGGAAAATTTCAGCATGATTAAAGAAGAATAAACCTTAACGTCATATTTGAATCTCTTTTTGTTATTTATATATGAGCAATTTGATAAAAGTAATATATTAAAAAAATAACAAAATGATAAAAATATAGTGAAATGTTTGACAAACAATACTTGATTTGAGAGAACTTATTTAAAGATAATAAATGAAACAAGTCTAAAAACTATTACCCAAACAAAATCATAAGTCCAAAATTATAATCTTCACTATTGTAAAACCAATTTGCAAAGTGATGTGAAATAAATATGTGTTTTTATTTTGGTGATTATTGAAATTAAAGACAAAATACACTTACATTTCTATACTGATGATTAAAACCAATCATTATTGTTAGTGGAAGAAAACGAACGAAACTTACTCTTCAATACATTTTCAACTTAATATTTCTTCTTTTATTTTTCTATTTTAGAGTTTAGTAAGCTGTTTGATTGTTCTAACATGCGAAAAATTATAGATTTATATTCTATGCACTTATAACATGAGATTTTAAGTAAGTATTTTACACAGCATGCACGTGCAACTCTCGTGTCTATTACTAGCATACTTTTGTTTGGTGATTAATGTGGCTTCTATAAGTATAAACTTAGTGCATATGTCCAAATTACATGAAATTCAAACCGTTATTGTTGATTTTAAATATTTTCCTACCTTTTTCTATTTGCAAATATGCCAACTATAAAGTTTCCCTCGGCATAAATAAAATTTGAGGGACTTTATTTATTTAACTTGCTAAAGTGTGGTTTACCAGTCCATTAATTTGCAATGCCGTAAATCGAAATAAAGAGGGAGTACAAGTTTTGAATAAATCCTTTTGGGGTAAATTTCGAGTAAAATATTCAAAGTCATAATCTACTTGTAGCTGAATTTTGAAACCATTATTCAATTTGATGCCATGGATCCAACACTGAACGGAAATTTGACATCAAGTCCCTTGAATCCTATTAAATTTAACTTTGAGAATAGGAAGCACAACCTTTATTATTGTTTTCCCAATATATATATATATATATAACTAACTCTATTTATAAGGGAGTTGATATTAGCACTCTCAAAAGTCATATATCACACTCCAAATCTACTTTATTTATAACCTAATTACCAAAGTACCCTTATATTATTTGAACACACAATTTCTCTTAACATGTAAGACAATCTTGCACGGCGAAGTATAGCCTCGAGTGTCGAGTGTCAATTTTGCGGGCACTCTGAAGAGGTCGTCATGCACGCCCCCCGCAACTGTATGTGGGCTGCTCGGATATTGATCTAACTCAAATCCGGGGACTCAAATCTATCAGTCTGGAAGGATTCGAACCCTACCACGAGTATGCTAAAGAAGATTATAGACTGCACTCAATGATAATTAAGCTACCTACGTACCTAATTAGGATCAAGTCCACATAGTTCTATATTAAGGTGAATAGTCAGGGTCGTACTCGAGGAATGATTCTAACTTCCAAATTTATATGTATATAGGAACGTACTTCTCAGTCTATAGACTCATTACTAATGAATGTATGAGGCTAAAACTGGAGAGAGTATTCTCCAGCCCCCTGAATAAATGTTATGAGGGGGTATTTATAGCACATACACCCTGTCAGAGTGGTTGGTGGCCATCTGTAAGATGATGACAAGAAGTACCATTGAACGGTAGATGACTCGAACCATGGGGTCGGGTTGAAGAACGACTTGACCCGTTACTGCTACTTAGCGTGGATCCTTGGCTCCATGTTGGATTTTGGGCCTGGTATTGGGCCTTTATCCTTGTATTAGTGTTTATGAGTCTAGATACCATATTAGGGTATATCAGATATGCTGACAGATTGTCGCGCGTCGATATCAAGCTTATTTTTTCTCCCTTTCAGTTGCCAAGTGGGTGGACCGGAATATCTCCAAGCGATTCGAATATTATCTTTACTGAAAGAATTAATTTGTTGTGGCATGAATGAAATAAATGCATGCATGATCATGAGGGTGCGATGCCGGATGTCATTTTGGCAATGATTTGGAACCATGTTGGCGTAGCTCATATATAGCCTGAGTAATGACCCAGAGATGCCCATAGAAGCTATCCGTTTTGGTTGGACCAGCCCGAATGCGGTAACAATGAAGCTCAATGTGGAAGGTGCAGTTAGAGGGGGCTATGATGGCCACCAATGCATAGCATAATCAGTTGGAGGGGTCATTAGGGACTCGAATGGTGGCTTTCGGGAAGTTATTGGCATAAATATGATACTCGAGGCGGGTCTAAGTTTGGCATGGGAGATGTGATTTACTAAAGTGTAAGTGGAAACGGATTGCTTGGAGGCGATTCAGAGTATCCACGGATACTCTTTCTCTCATTGCCATTTTGACATGATTTCGATGATTCAAGATAAGTTGACTCAGCCTTGAGATGTAACCATTACCCACATGGCCTCATTTGAAGATAGGCGAACAAAGTTGCGGATACTCTTGTCTTTTTTTTTTTGTTACAACTTGATAAAAAAGATCAAAACAGAAAGCTAAAACAACATAAAACAAAAAGGACCAAATTAAGGGGTACTCATCCCCTCTTCCTGCATGATCTCAAGCAATCCAGCAGGAGGCTCAACCCAAGTAATTGACCTCTCTTTCTGATAATGGCCAAGCTTAGCCATGAAATCCGCACTCTTGTTCCCTTCGCGACGTGCATGCTGAAAACACGTCTCCCATGGCCCTCTTAAAATCCTCCGACAGTCCTCGATTATGTATCCCAAAGGGTGGCTTGACGTATCACCCTTTCGAACTAGCAATCCAGCGGATACTCTTGTCACGCTTGAATTTAAACACGAAATAACGATCTTACACTAACCAACTCAGACATTAGAGAGACAGTGTGGAACAAGATAGGGGAGGTCTCACTTGGATGAGACATACAACCTTAAACTCAAGCTTTGTCGGGTTAGGTCGATAGGTAGTACCCTTATCTTTGAATCAAAATAAAAGAAAATAACTATTCATTGATAAATTAATTTTTCTCTATGGGAAAATTGCAAATCTAGTCCAGTAACTTTTGGGGGTGGCAAAATTAATATCGTATTTTGTGCAACCGGCATAATTGGTTCTGTAACTTTCAAAAAGTCGCGATTTAAGGATATTTTTCAATTGAAAATCCTAACTTCGCCATGTGATCAATAATAACTTTGTGGGGTTTTCAATTGCGGGCAGATTTGCACGCGTGGAGTATGACATGGCTTTTTTTTTTTTTTTTTGCAAATGGGACGGCGAATCAAATTTTTTTTTAGGAAAAGAAAACAATAATAAAATCTGACCGACAAATGAAAAAACCCCTATGTGGAAAAAAAAAAGTCATGTGATACTCCAAGCGTGCAAATCTGGCCGGTAATTGAAAAACACCCAATTTTAATTGGTCACGTGCAGCATTTTGTAGCATTTCCAACGAAACTAGAGTTTTCAATTATTACGGGACCAATTTTGCCAGCCCTTGACTAAATTTGCAATTTTCCCTTTTCTCTGTATTATTTTCTAATTTTTCTACATCTCTCAAACTTAAATTGTCTAAAGGCCCATATCCAAAACCACCCATCCTTTACAAACTCACTTCACTTTGGGCTTCATATTTCACACACAACCCAACCCATCAACCACTCTCTCTCTCTCTCTGTTCGTTCACACTCTCCTTCTCTCCCCTCTGTCTCGGCGTCATCGTCTACCTCTTTCCTAATTATCTCCACGAACCCCTTTCACAAAACCCATTTCCTCCCTCCAATTTTCTGGGTTTTGCCCAATCTTCTTCGTACAAAAAGTTCTTCAAATCAACCGCACTTTTTTGGGGGTTTCCAACAGAAAAAGAAGGGCTAAGAGAAAGAATCATATGCATTGATATGAAGTCCGAAGATTACTATTCTGCTTCCAGTATGTTTTTCACATTTTAACATGAAAATGGGGATAAAATCGTTTCTTTTATGTATATTTTTTTCTCAATTTCAGCTTCTTATTGTAATATTTTCTGGGTTTTACTGAAAATGTTTGTTTGGTATGCTTAGAATAGCCCTTTAAATTAATTTCATGGTGAATTGTTAATTGTTTGTGTTTTTTGGATAAGGCTGTTTCTTTATGTGGTTATGGAGTTTCTTACAATGGAAGACAAATTAGTTTGCAATATATATTGCCCCATTTTAATAGTCCATCATTTCTTGAATTTTGTGGTAGAAATCTTTATAATTGAAGTATCATATACCCATTACTCATATATGTGTGTATAGGTTGAGAAACTAACATAATGAAAATTATGAGTACTCAGTTCCATGAAACACTCACCATAATCCAAGTCGAAATAAAAAACCATGAGTTACGCTCTTTTATGACCTCTGTGAGAGTTAACGAATGCGTTCTAGTGACCCTGTATAATCTTTGAGGTCGTGCTGGCGAGAAAGCTTATTTAAACCCTTTTGTTCATGATAAACTATAGCTTGTCCTGATTGTGAACTCATTCACAAGGTTGGAATTAAGAATAATGTGATATTACAGATCAGATAACTAGAACAATAGGCTTCTGTTTCCTTTTAACTTATAGTGAGATTCTAGTTAAGTGTTACATTGATGGGCTTGTTCGTTTACTCAGCTTGTTTCCGGGATTGTGTTTCTGCATCTTGAACAGATGTAACAAATAGCTACACCATGGATTATTACGCAACCAACCCTGGGCCAATTGATGATTCTATCTTATATGATCAAGATAAGCACGTTTCAGCTGCAGTTTGGGAGGGACAGGTGTTAATTATGCAATTTCTCCTCTTTTTGTTTATTTTAATGGTGAAAAATAAAATGCATTTGTAGCTTGCAATATATTAATCTTAATATTAACAGGAGAGAGGCGCACTTAGATGCCACGAGCACACGTCAAAGCTTGACCGTTGGTTGCTCACTGAAAAACAAATCGAATTGGTGAAGAGGGCCGGTTTTGGCTATTTGAGATTAATCCCGGCAATTAGCCTCGATAACCCCCTTATATCTGCATTAGTGGAGAGATGGAGGAAAGAAACAAACACGTTTCATATGACTATTGGAGAAATGACAGTAACACTGGAAGATGTTGCTTACTTGCTTGGACTTAGAATTGATGGTCAACCCGTTATAGGTGTAACTTATACCACGTGTGATTCAGTATGTGTTAAGTATTTAGGTAAAGTACCGGATTCTGGTTACACAAGTGGTGGCATGGTGAAACTAAGCTGGCTGAAAGAAGCTTTCTCCCAATGCCCTGAAAATGCTTCAATTGAAGATGTTGAGTGTTATACTCGTGCTTACCTTCTTTACCTTGTTGGTAGCACAATTTTTTCCACCACCACTGGTAACAAAGTGCCCGTTATGTACCTACCGTTATTTGAGAATTTTGATGAAGCTGGGAAGTATGCATGGGGTTCTGCAGCATTATCCTTCTTATACAGGGCACTTGGTAATGCCGCCCTTAGATCACAAAGCACTATAAGTGGCTGTTTGACGCTGCTACAGGTAACACAACGTTAATTATTAAGTCAAATTACTAATGCCTCTACAACACATTAGTCTCTATCAGACAAAATCTTTCCCCCTGACATTTTATTTTTGGGTAAATTACATGGACACCCTAATTACGAAAAACACCCCAAGATTTGAGAAATTACCATAACGTTTCCCCTGTCAGTAAAAGCATATTACAATATTACCCTTATTAGTAAAAACAAATTACAATTTCACCCCATTTTTTGAGTTGTCAGTTGATGTCTTGGTAATGTGCAAAATTTGAGGGGGCTCGTGGTAATTGTCCAATATGGGTTGTGCATGTAATTATCCCTTTATTTATTATCTTTCCCATGTTGAAAGTTGCATTATCGTACCCGTGGCTCTTCCTTTTTCTTGTAGTGCTGGAGTTACTATCACCTGAATGTCGGCCGACCTAAACTTCATCACGACCCAGTCCATGAATGTTTTCCATTTGTACTTAGGTGGAAAGGGAAACATAGTGGTCCAACCTCAAATCGCGACGTGCCCTTCTACCGTAAAGCTTTGGATTCATTAAAACCCAATGAGGTGAGTTTGAAATATATCTTGTGTAGAAACTTTCCACATTTTTTCTCTATTTTCTCGTTTTGGCCCCGAGAATAATGAGTTGGTCCTGTTTTTATTATAGGTAGATTGGTGCCCTTATGCAAACATCAGCCATACTGTTATACCAAATAATATCTTAAATCAACTCATCCTTGGAAGATCAAAGACAATGTTGATATGTTTTGACAAGGCAGAAAGACACCTTCCAGATCGTTGCCTAAGACAGTTTGGCATGCATCAAACAATTCCAGAAGAAGTGCAGAAATGGGAAAGAAAGACTCGTGGTGTTGACGGTGGGGTAGATCTCTCAGGAAAAATGGAAGCAGAGCTTAGTGAGTGGGAGAATCGCCGTTTTCATATTGTGGAGGCTGAGGAAGATTTGGATGAGGGTGAATACATGAATTGGTATATGAGAATTACACGCAGGTTGGTGGGAAGGCCTATACCTATCTCATCCGAGTTTCAAAGAATGGTAAGCCCCAGGAATGCATTTCAAATGATCAGTTGGATAACTAACTCTACCTATGTTTCAAATTATGACTCCTATTTGTTTTTGTGAACTCCCAAAAATAAGGCTCGGTTTCCTGAAATGCGATTCTTTTTAAAAAAAAAACTATCATCTCAATTAATGTAATGATGATTTACCATCAACTCTCAGCCACTACCACTACTTTTGAGGGCAATAAAGCAAAGGGATAATTACATGCAAACTCCTTATTATTGGGTAACAGTCCTCTGAGTTTTTGCAAATTACTACAATGCGAAGAGCAGAAATAGGAATCTGGTTTTACTAACAGGGTGAAATTTATTCATATGCTTTTACTGACAGTAGAGGTTACGGTAATTTCTCAAACGTCGGATTGTTTTCGTAATTAGGGCCTCAAGCAAGGGTTATCTATGTGATTTACCCTAAAGCAAACATGCAGTAAACTTTCACGTTTTCAACTCTCCTCTGAAACATCGCTCCACAGTCAAATGGGAGCTCTATTTTTTTATTTTTGGGGGCGGGTGGGTATAGGTGTATGTATGTCTTCGCTATGTTGGTCATGTTTGAGTGCAGTTTTACCATACATTTCCCCCGTCCTTTTTGCGTTTTATTGAACCAAATTTGCTTACGAGCTCAGAATGCTGCATTGAGGGACATTGCACATGTAGCAGATACACTCTCAACACATGGAATGGACGATCAACAAATACAATCCATCACGAGAATCAGGTACGTTGCACACGAATGTTTGAGGGATCATGCTGGAAGCTCGACACTGGTTTTAGCTAACTCACAAAATGACGTGGAAAAGAAAGTTAGAGGAAAAGAAAGGGTTAGAAGGAGGGGTACGAGTAAACGTAGAAGGAAAGATGACCCCGAGGAATATTGCGGTATTACCATGCACACCGATACCCGTGTATATGCTTCAACTATCAACGATGATCAAGAACAACAATTATATGATGTCGAAAATGAGGTTGAGACTCAACATCATTGCCTTCCAGCTAATAGTGATGGAGTTGACGACTCGCGATTCCAGCATGGAGTTGAGGAAGTTGAAGAAGAACAACTTTCTCATGGATCAGAAGAAAATCAATGTGAACCCGTTACTACCCTTGATGTTGTACAGCAATCTTCGTTAGAAACAAGTGAAGATGTCACCCGACAGAATGATTATAGTGTTACAGCGTAGAGGGCCGACTTAGATTCCAATTTTGTGGGCTTAATTCTTTTTAGGTAACTCTAAATCTATTATGTATTTTGATGTTATGAAATGCTGGCATTTTTGGAAATTTGAATGTTTCTGTTCTTGCAGGGAGTTTGAATTTGAACTTTCCGACATGCTTACAGATTCGAAGCCTCGTTGGGATGTAATTAATGTAGAACATTTTGGATAATTTTCTTCTTTTCCTTTGCAGTTGTCCTTTTTCAATGTAGAAGATTGAAAAACATATCGTGTTTGTAAGTATTTAGATTTATATCCTTGTTTCAATGGAACGATGTTATCGGAAATGTGTAGCTTGCTTTTGTAGCGCTTCATACTTGTTATTTCCTGTCTGGGGTGATTATTAACTTATAGCTTAAAATAATTTATATAGGAATGTTTGCACATTTAGCCTATGATTCTAATTCTCTTTAAGTGACGTTAATCTATAATATCTAAGTTGATAAAAGAGTTCTTAAAACTAATTATGGTATTTTTATAATAAAAACAAATTTACTTAAAATATATTTGTCACTTTTAATCATTGTATTTTTTTGTAAACATTCCTCTGAGTCTTTTTCCTCTTTTCACTTATGTTTGCAAATGTTATGCGCTTCTAATTTTTAATCAAATCTAATTTATTTTTCAATTATAATCATTTTTCTATAATTAGTTGAGTCTGCAAACACTCAATTCAATAGAAAACCTACGGGTATGTTTGGTTATGTTTTCAACTCATGTTTGGTCCAAAATTCCCACCAAACAATGTTTGGCTCACACAATATTTGATAAAAAATACACTACTTTTTTGGTCCAAAAAAAACATAATAATTATTTTATTTTTTTACACCTACTTTGTCCCTACACTCCTCTCTATGTGCTCTCTCTCTTCTCTCTCCTCTCTATCAGACAAAAATTTCATAATTTGACTGCTACATTAACTTTTGTTCCCTCTGAAAACAAAACCAAATATTATATCACCAAAAAAACACACCCAAAAACCAACTCCCAAAATAAAACCAAATACAATCTCATCAAACACGCACGTGTCCCCATAAATTTCTAACCAAAATACCATCCCAAAACATAACGCCTACGATTTTCTGAGAATGTATAAACAAAAGGTAGATGCCAGAAATAATGAGGCTTTTTGTTCTTTAGCATTCTTTCCCTTCTTCTATTCCAATTCAACGCGTTTCACTTTAATAGTTAGATGCCAGAAATAATGAGGCTTTTTGTTCTTTAGCATTCTTTCCCTTCTTGGCTTCTTCTATTCCAATTCAACGCGTTTCACTTTAATAGTTTTTCTATTTCAATTTTGTATATTTTACTATGTCAGGAGTTCAATATCACAGGATCGAACTAAATATCTTTCAATACCTTTCAATTTTATTGAGCATGTAATTTTTTATTTTCAAGTTTTTTGAATTCTATCAAGCGTTGAATCTTTTGTTTGAAACTGATTTAATTGTTAATAAAATTGAATTGAAGCGATTTTTAATAGATTCCAATGCAGAACAAGAGTCGATATTTTTATTTTATTTTTTGCTAAAATAAGAGTTGATATCGGATAACATGATCAACCTTCATTCCATACTAACTAGGCTGGCATATACATGGTCATATATATTATCTTTAGATCGTATTGATTCTAATTTTTGCTAAAATAAGAGTCGATATCGGATAACATAATCAAAAGTTCATTTCATACTAGCTAGGCTGGCATATATATGGTCATATATATTATCTTTAGATCGTATTGATTCGACTCCGCAAGCGTGCTGCAGCCAAAACCCCATATTTCCCAAATAGGAATCTTCTTTTGCAAATGTTGTTGCATCTCTGTTGCAAGGTAAAAGGTAAATAAGTGTCCACAACATATTAAATACATGTCGTTCGCCAAATACCCTGCAATAAATACCCTACAATAGGAGATTTCATTTGATATTTTCCTAGCAAGTAATACCTCTTTGATTTCATCCGTCAGCTTTTAAGCATTATTTTTTAAAGCATGGATCTTTAGTTCGAGCCAAGCTTCAAATCATGTGGAACAAAATAGATAAAATATTTAAGCTTCATTTGTTACGTTTACCGAATCAAGCTCAAAAAAACTTCTAACGGTTAATCAAGAGCAAAGTACTATAATCGGATTTGTTTCTCGACATTAATGCATAAACGCGAGCTACGTCTATATCAGTATATATTTAACAAAACATTTTTATCAATCTGCAATCATATGCATCATTGTGACTGTAAAACAAACATATGGCAGGAAACATATCCTAAGCTAATGGAGAAATGCTTGAGCAAATCTGAAATTCATGATCTTAATCATTTCAGAACCTCAGCAGCAGTGTATTAACAGAAAATACATACACACATCAGTAGATTAACAGAAAATCACCTGCTAGTAACTTTCTAAGAAGCAAGACCATCAACCATCTATTCGTCGCTCAACCAAATTGCAGAATCTAATTCGTGATCGAAATCCACATAAAAAAAAGTATGCCCACATGATCACATTGTCAAAATCTGAATTTCATTCCCGATATCTTCATGAAAACCGAAAGAACAAACTAGACGCCTCATCCTCTCCACCCCGTTATATTAATCTCATCTCCATTACAAATAACTCATCCTCCAAATTCAAAGTCAAGGAAACAGTTGTAACATCTAAACAATGACGAAATTCAAACACTGCCAGCTATCTTCAACACAACTACCAACCATGCACACAAGCATGGAAGAGCAAAAATGCTTCAACGAACAATATTCCACTAGAAAACGGAACTAAATTCTGCAAGATATGTCAAAAACTTGTAATCAACGAATCACAGCTATTTTCAACACAATTAACATCCATGTTAGCAAGAACGAAAGAGCAAAAACGCTTCAACAAACAATATTCAACTAGAAAAAAGAACTAAATTTTGCAAGATATGTCGAAAACTTGTAATCAACGAATCACAGCTATTTTCAACACAACTACCATCCATGCCCACAAGAATGGAAGAGCAAAACGCTTCAACGAACAATATTCCACTAGAAAAAGGAACGAAATTCTGCAAGCTATGTCAAAAACTTGTAATCAACGAAATTTGAGGAATGTGAACAAATCAACATGAGAAAACGATGCAGAAAAAACAACGAAAAAACGCCACAAACTACATGTCAAATCACAAACCATCTCAATTTGATCCTAATCACCATCACTTCAAACACATAATTTCATCAACAATCACATATTTAGACATAAAATCATTCAACAAACAGCAAAAACAACTCAGTAAATCAGTAAAAATTACTATTCACATAATCGACATATAACAATAACCGAACTCTATAACAATGGACTCATATCAACAGTAAAAGCTGATATACATAATTCTGCTGAGTTATTCAGCATGGAAGGGCCCGATTTCTCCGGTTCGCAACGATCCCGCGATTTCATCAGCAACAGTCAAGCAAGAAACAACCCAACCACCTAATGCCATCCAAATCATCCTCACCATCCAAAGTGTCATACTCCACGGCACCGCCATGGTTACAAATTTCAAATTCTACAACCTAATTCAACGAAAAAAAACCAAACAGCAAAAACCCCCAAATACACAATCAAAAACCTAAAAATTCATCAATTTCATGAGGTCAACCCAATGATTTTCCGGAATTGATTTGAAAATCTTCCAAAACAATAGTTCGGATGATCATCAAAACTCGAAACCCTAGCAGAAAATTATCTTGATTCAACAAATACCCTACTTCAAGATTTTTTTCCACCAAATTTTTTCCGCCGATTAAAGAAAATTCAAGGAAATCGAAACTATGACATAGGAATATATATACATATATATATATATATATATTTCTAGAGAGAGAGAGAGAGCGAGTATACGTATATATGTATATCTATACTGAATTTGGAAAAGTTTTAAGATTAGATTTTAACTGTTGATAGAATTAGAAACAAACACATCGAATCAATGAAGCTGGTGGGTGGGGACAAAACAAACAGCAAAGACTTCATAAGTGGTCTCAACTCTCACAGGGGCTTCAAGGAAATTGCAGAAGCGCCCCTGATTTTCTTGAATATTACATTTTTGATGTCGGTTAGGGGTTGCCTTTTGCGTAAACAAGTAATTTTTGTTAGGCCCTTATCGATTTGTTAGGTTTTCATTTTCTTCGGGGTGCTTTAGTAGATGGATAATTCTTTGCTGGAACGAGTTTACAGACATCATGGATATGACTAAAGACCAGTTCGCAAAAATTGGTAAAAAAAAAAAAATTGAGTTTTTTGTTGGATTGAAGTTATTTTTTTATGTTTGATTTCATTGTTTTTAGTTCTGCTTTTCTAAAAAAAATTTTAAAATAAGCAGAAATTAAAATCATGTGCTTAAGTATTTCTACCAACTTATCTATTTTTTCTTTTTTTAGCAAATTTTGTAAATAAATTTAACTTTAATTTTTTTGGCATTTTTTACAACTTTTTTTTTAAAATTCAATAGTTTTTTAAAAGCACAAGTTTTTGGGATAATTTTATTGGTCATTGCTCTCGGTCTATTATCCACCACATATTCACAAATGGTGGGTGGTTTTCACATGGTCGGTGGGTGATGAAAATCATCCCACCACCTGTGAATTTGTGGTGAATAGTGGACCGGGAGCAATGTTCTCTGTTTACCATAGATTTTGATATAGATATTTGTCTTACTAGTTCCAACCAATGACTTGGGTCGGATCATTGCAGGTTGGATGAAGTAATGAATTTTCATGACTCATTCGGGCATAACAGATAAAATCAAACCACGCCTAGTATTTGGCGGGGCATGTTAGGAAGCGGGGCAGATTTTCAATAAAATTAAATGGGGTGGGTAGAAGGTTTTGCCAAACCCACTTCATGCCCGCCCATTATTATTCCCAAATCCAAAATAAGTTTTTTTTATAAACTCGAGCAGTGTTTGAGATGACCTACATACGTGAATTATGTAAGAGTTGTCTGATATGACCTACATACGTGAATTATGTAAGAGTTGATCGTAGGTAAGCAGTTTGCCTTGTATCTAAATACAATATGTAATTGATCAATTAAAGTCGTGTCTGACCGATTGCGCTCACCGTTACTGATTTGTTCAAGTAACGAAAAAAAAAATGATCTAAATGAATGATGGAACGCCTCCAGTAAACTCGAATGGCAATAAAATGATTTGATATAGATATTTGTCTTTACTAATTCCAATCAAACAAAGCAATAATGTCGTTGAAGTAGAAAAAAACAATAAATGAAGCAATAATGAGCACATCCTATCAAATAGTATAAGTTGTGAAAAGTTAAAAAATGATCACAATCTGTAGTTGACCAACAGGCCATAAAACATGGATAATAATCTTTATTGTGCATGGGGCCTGTGTATTGATATGTGTCAGGCACATTATTTGTTGTGGTTTTAATTAAAAATCAAAGAAGTTTCCAACAAAATTCATCTAAATTCAATTCTTCTATTATACATTTCTTTAATGTATGTATATATAAAAATATTATTTCCATATTAACGTTTCTTACTATAGCTCACATATTATATTAGTAATATTAGTAGGCACACGATCAGGACTTCAATATGCTAACACTAACATCAAATAGCTGGTCATTGGGATAAATCATATCGTGTTCTAAATCTTCTTGAGATTGTCGTTTTTCATACTAAGATATTATACGCGATTTCCTTATCGTCACATCCGTGTTTGTCTGTCATATCCTTTGGATAGATATTACATTGCTATTTTGAAAATGAGGACAAAATTTTATGTTCGCATTTAGTCACCATTTTTTATGATTGAAAAAAGCCTAGAAAAATTAGCTATAATTCACGTAATTTAACATTATCTTTTTTTTTATTCCCTTTTTGCTAATTAAAAATAACAGTTTTTTTTATCGATTAGATTAATGAGCTAATTTGGAAATGTAAGCCGTTAAAATTTATTATTCCATTTCTCAACAAGTTCAAATTTCTATTATATTAGTTAGATCTTATATATTAATAATAAGTGAATATTTATTGAAATTTAGTCAAATAGTTTTGAGGTTTCTTCAAAGGTGTAATATTATGCTTTTCCAAAGTACTTCATCCTCGATCTCACTTTAAATTTCCGACTTGCTCAACAAATTGGTTTTTTACATATATGTGTTTATATAGTTAAGTTATTTAACTAATATACAGTAGAGTCACATTTAAATCTACTTTAATAACATGCATGTAATAATTACTTTTAATTATATATATATATATATATATATATATATACATATCTTTATATATATATAGAGTCAAGATCTAATACATACTATTTCTTAGATAAGATCTAAGACCCAATATACACCATTGGATACATTTAATCAAACAATCCATATTTAATACTGAAAGGACGCGGGAAAAGGGACTCCAACTGGTTGAGGGGTAAAAATGTAACTTGGAGATGGTTTTACAGCAACCCAATTCCTAAATTCACTCCATTATCTTCCACAAATCTCTCCCATTTTTAAACCCACTAATTTTAACTGTAATCAACCCCAATTATCGTGATAAAATCAGCCGAAATATATCAAATCTCACTCATATTGTGATTCCGCGCGCGAGGAACCCTAAAATTATCTCCGAGTTGGATTTTTTTTCGTGGAAGACGATGAGGCCGAAGAAACTATCAAACTTACCAGGTATGAATTATACAGAGCATTTCGCCTATTGTTCGAAGATATGGGTTCCTAATATTACTATTAAGGAAGAAGATGTGGTGGAAGTTCTTGGATTTTCAAACGGTGAGCGGCCTATTGACTTAATGGTCAAGAATATAGAGAGGATTGACCTATGGACAGACCAATTTGGACTTGTATAATGGTTTGTATTGTATAGTATAATGGTTTGTATTGTAGTGTATAATAA
The DNA here is from genome assembly GCA_019426215.1 of Buddleja alternifolia. Taxonomy (NCBI): domain Eukaryota; kingdom Viridiplantae; phylum Streptophyta; class Magnoliopsida; order Lamiales; family Scrophulariaceae; genus Buddleja; species Buddleja alternifolia. The sequence goes on from CM033401.1 coordinate 4,451,786, forward strand.
TGTTTATAATTTGTTATACCATTCTATATAGTTGTGTATAAAATTCACAGTGTATAATGGTTTGTGTTGTAGTGTATAATGGTTTGTATTGTAGTGTATAATAGTTTGTATTGTAGTGTATAATGGGTTGTATTGTAGTGTATAATAATGAATCTAATCTATAATTTGTTATACCATTCTATATAGTTGTGTATAAAATTCATAGTGCATAATAGTTTGTATTGTAGTATATAATGGTTTGTATTGTAGTGTATAATAATGAATCTAATCTACAATCTGTTATACTATTCTATATAGTTATGTATAAAATTCACAGTGTATAATGATTTGTTTTGTAGTGTATAATGATTTGTATTATAGTGTATAATGGTTTGTTATTGTAGTGTATAATGATGCAATTGTGATTTGTATTAGGGCTATTGTGAATAAATGATGCAATGTTGCATTGATACCAAGTCCAAGTTTCGTGCATTTGATTTTTCTAAACAACCAGAACATCTAAATTTCCCAATTTCCCATATATCAGCATAAGCTGAATAGGCTTAAGAAACTGTTGCTAAATTGATTAAAGTTATGTTTTGAGTATCATATCTCATAATCAGCATAAGCTAAACAAGTTTAAAAGAAAAAAAGAAGAAGGGAAAAAGTTGTTCTTTTATCTTATTTCCCGAGAATTCCAATGCAGTACATAACTGGTGTACATATCATATGTACCATGCATCATTTGCACATAACAACTCACACAGGACAAATTACAAAATCAATCTCCAAGAAGCAAGAAAAGAAAAAAAAAATTAAAAAATAAAAATAAGAATGACTGGCATCTCATACATCACCTTCTTGTCCTGTGATAGATAATGGTTTGTATTGTAGTGTATAATGATTTGTATTGTAGTGTATAATGGTTTGTATTGTAGTGTATAATGGTTTGTTATTGTAGTGTATAATGGTCCGTTGCTGGAAAACAACCGATTTGCGGATGAATTGAACGGGTAAAACGATATCTCGAATCAATTTTGCTGAAAAACAACCGATTTGATGATGAATTGAATGGGTAAAAAAATATCTCTTATCAATTTTGCTGATATATGTGATTATGGAAAGAATATAATGAAATCGATTTTGGAGCGTGAAACTGGGGATTTGATTTGATATTGTGTATTAAATTGAATCTGTTAGTTATAATTTAATGACTAAAATGCCCTTTACATAATTAAAATAAATTATTAAATCAGTTAAATGTGTTAAATGTAGACCTTGGGATCAAATTGAATCAAAGGCCTAAATTGAGTCTTATATCTTACTTAATGACAAGGGATATATTTGATCCATATCCTATATATATATATAGACACACACACTAAGTTTTATTAATTGTCTCTTTTTGTGGGTAAAGATGTCTTTTGAGTTTTGATCTTGGATATATTATAACCAAATAAAAAAGAATTCCATATTTTAATCGTGAATGGAATTCTATGAGTGAGGCATAGAGATGGCCAATTTATATAATATTTCCTACCAACCAAATGAATGTCAAATTTTTTTTATTAATAATTTCTCTACTACATTGTTCGGAAAGAATTAAAGAAAGATAACAGAATTACAGTAGAAAAAGCAAATAAAGAATCGAAATCCCAAGCGATCTTTGATGAGAAATAGCATCAAATATTATTTTTCTAATACTTTTGTTATTCACGTAATATCTCAAAGAGAAAACTCTAAACGCTCCCAAATTGTAATGCCCGAAAACTTGTAACTAACTTACAAATTACATCTATACCCAATTGTTTTCTTGGTAATTTACCTTCCTTTCATAATTCAACTTATTAGGCAATGCACGCGGCCTAATTAAAGACATAGTCTAGATCCATTCATAAACATTATTGAAGACGTCCTCTTTGGTCAATCTTAGAGTTGAGTCTTAAAATTTATTTTAAATGAGACTTTTACCTTAGGTAACCCTTATCAATTAAAATCTTAAAATAATCGGAATTGAGTCTTAAAAATTATTGTAAATGAGACTTTGGATTTAGAATTATGTGAAAAAAATGGGTCTAACTTTAATTAATAAAACTCAAGCCTCACATGAGAACACGATCCAATAACCTATAATCTAGAAAACATATTGTGTAGAGTCAAATAAAATAAAAAAGCTTCGACATTTTGACTTAGAAAATCATTTTTTCTATTAGTATTATCAAACGTTTTCGGTTACTTGGAAAAGAAAAATGTATACGGATAATGAGGAGGAGGGATATGATAGTAGTGTTGAAATACAATATACGAAACAAATAAATTAATTTATTATCTTTTCATTTTTTTCCCTTGCTTTTGTCTAACATGATAATATTCTTCAAAATTTTAATTTTCATAACATTTCCCCCTAATTTTACTGGCGAAATTATTTTTCTAGTATTTTTTTTTCCTCACAAAATTCTTCAACAAAACAAATTGTGACAAAATACAAAAGTGATGCAGGAGAATATCCAAAGTAAAGAAGAAAACCTTTCCACGAGAATTTTCTCAAAAAAATAGCCAATGCAGCTGGGGTTCTTAAAGAGAAAACATCATTCAATTGTCAAAAATCGCAAAGATCAAAATAACAGTACTTAAAGGAAAAACAAGGAAAATCTAAAAGAATACGAAAATTATGAAAATATGTTCGAGAATAATAAATACCAATTTGAGGCTCTAAACGAGCTCAAATGGCTGAAAAACACCAATCCGCATGACACATCAGCTTTTTGTTTCGAAAATCATTTCGCTATAACCGTGCGAATTTTGTGTCATTTCAACACAGTAGATTTTTTTCCCGTGTTTTCTCCTACATTAGAAAGACACAAAAAGTTTACATTACCAATCCATAAACAAGTCCAATGGGCTATTATTTGGGCTTATAAAGTCGCACACATTACAAAAACCCAACCCATTTATACTTCTTCTTCTTCATTCCCGCTCTTTACAACTTTCAGATTTCATTTCAAACAAATGCTCTCTCTCTCTCTCTCTAAAAAACTCTCATTTTCTCTCTCTAAAAAATGGCACCACCTTTCATCTTCCCCCAATCTCTCACCGCTCTCGAAGATGACAACGAATCCGATTACGCACATCTGACCGTCCAAACTCCATTTTCTCTCTCCTCTCTCCGCCCCTCTGAGGTGGAAGAATTCGTCAAAGGTCAGTTCCAATTCTCCCCAATTTCTCTCATTTAACCTAATGCGCACTAATTCCGAAGTTTTTGTTGTTTTGATAATGCAGGTGTGTCGTTTGATTTGTCGGATAAGGAGTTATTCTGCGTGGAAGAGCAGGAAGTTTTCGACCGCGTGTATTCTTTGGTGAAGGGTTTTGCTAGCCTCAGTTCTGCGAGCAAGTTCAATTTGGTGGAGTCTTTGAGGTCTAATTTGAGTGTTTTGTTACCAAATGTCGACTCGTTGTCTCGATCACGCTGTTCTTTGTCGCGGGATGATGGGGAAGACGAGAGTGGTGGTGAACAGTTGGTGGCTGATAGAGTGGCGTCGCATCGCAATGCGTTTAAGATTTACTCGTTTTTCCTTTTGCAGATTGTGCTCATCGAGGAGTCGAGCTCTGGTTCTGTTAGCAATGCTACTAAAGTAACATATTATTCTTTTCTTCCCATGGATTAATTTAGTACATCTGATAAGATATTTTGTTTTGGATATTTGTCTAGAGTTTGAATGGGTTAGTAAGAATAGGTTTAATGGGTGGTCATTGGTAGCATTGATGTGTGTCTACTTTGTATATGAGATAAACATGGTGCAATGGGAGAGGGTTTCAGTGTTGGGAATGATTATAGTGTAACAATATGGATTAATGCACTTCTATAAAATGGTAGCTGAAATATAATTGAGTATTTGGACATAATTTATTTTCACTCTCCTTATTTTGGTAGATACTTTATCTGATTAAGGGCTTATAGCTTTAGTATTGCAAATATCAGTGCACCATGCCTGTAGTCCTATAGTTAGCATCGGGGAAACTGAGAGATGAGTGAATGCAGTTTCTATTAAAGGAAATAAGTCATTGTGATTCATGGTCGATGCGACTAGCATTGCTAATCTTGTTTTAATGGTCTAGGTGGTGGCAAGTAGTAGGAAGAAACAGCCTGTAAATTCATGGAATTGGGAACCTCAGAGAGGAAGAATAATGAATTTAATTGCGAACTCGTTGGAGATCAACCTCTCGTTGCTCTTTGGTTCGTCGGACCCAGATGAAAACTACTTATCCTTCATTGTGAAGTAAGTTGAGAAGCTGCTTTTGTTTACTCTCCAGAACTGATATAGTGATGATTCTGATTCAAAACATGGCATGTTGCAGAAATACATTCTTGATGTTTGAGAATGCGTCGCTGCTAAAAGATTCCGACACAAAAGATGCTTTATGTCGTATAATTGGGTCATGTGCCACTAAGTACCGCTATATAGCACAATCATGTGCTTCGATTTTACACTTAATTCATAAATATGATTTTGTCGTTACTCACTTGGCTGATGCTGTTTCTGGTGCTGAAAAGAAGTATGCGGATGGAAGCATGGCCACTTCACTTATTAGGGAGATTGGAAGGTCAAATCCAAAAGACTATGTGAAAGATACAGTTGGGGCGGAAAATATTGGCAGGTTTCTTGTAGAGCTAGCTGATCGATTACCAAAGCTGCTTTCAACTAACATTGGCTTATTGGTCCCGCACTTTGGTGGAGAATCTTACAAGATAAGAAATGCGCTCGTTGGAGTGTTGGGTAAACTAATTACAAAGGCCTTTAATGATAATGAAGGTGAAGTTAGTTCAAAATCTCAACGTCTTCGGACAAAGCAGGCCATGTTGGAAATCTTATTGGAGCGTTGTCGTGATGTGTCAGCTTATACTAGGAGTAGGGTTCTTCAGGTATGGGCTGAATTATGTGAGGAGCATTCTGTCTCAATTGGTTTGTGGAATGAGGTTGCAACAATGGCTTCTGGGAGGTTAGAAGATAAGAGTGCAATAGTCAGAAAATCAGCACTTAATTTACTTATCATGATGTTGCAGCACAACCCTTTTGGGCCACAGCTTCGAGCAGCTTCATTTGAAGCAACTCTCGAACAGTATCAAAAGAAGTTAAATGAGCTAACACCAAAAATTCCACCCCAAAATTCAGATGAGCTGCCTTCAGATAACGACGTCTCTTGTGGTGATAGTGGGGTTGAAGATGAAGAAATTGAAAGTAAGGTCCCGGATAGTTTGACTGATAGCTGCTTACCTCATGTGGAAGATGATACGCTTCAAGTGGACAATTCTGTACCAGATGTTGGCAATGTGGAGCAAACTCGAACTTTGGTTGCTTCACTTGAGGCCGGCTTGAGATTTTCAAAGTGTATATCTGCCACAATGCCTACCCTTGTTCAATTAATGGCTTCCTCATCTTCAGGTGATGTGGAAAATACTATTCTTTTGCTCATGAGATGCAGGCAGTTTCAAATTGATGACTCAGAAGCCTGCCTCCGCAAGATGCTGCCTTTGGTAATTTCTCATCATCATTATGATTTGTGAAGTGGGATATAATTTTTATTTTACTTCAATACCCCTTTTACTGATTGCTTGATCAGGAATGTAAAACCTCTATGTCCTGGATGTTAACAGGTATTTTCTCAAGACAAATCGATTTATGAGGCTGTTGAGAATGCTTTCATCACAATATACATAAGGAAGAACCCAGTGGAAACCGCTAAAAATCTTTTGAATCTTGCTATTGATTCAAATATTGGAGATCTTGCAGCTCTAGAATTCATCCTTGGAGCCCTGGTATCCAAAGGTGACATAACTGCTAGCATGGTATGCAACTTCTATTAGGAAGCAAAATATAAGCTAATGGTTGCCTGTTATATATTTTATTACATATATATCCTGATACAAGATGAAAAAAAGTAATGTGGATTTATATTAAGTTGGGCAAATTTTCTGGAAATGCTGAAAAACTGTTTATTAATCAGCACTGCATGAACTGACATGTCTGCTTTTCCATATAAATTGTCTTCAGGCAGATGATATCTGTGATTTTCGTTTGAATTCTCAAATTTTCAACTTTATTAATGAAGTTTTTGTTTCCTATGATGACAATTTTAACAATATTGGCATAGATGATTCCAAAACAAAATTCGGGATTTTTTGGGCTCTTATAGGAGGCTTTTTCAGAATAATTACTGAAGGGATTCAAATCCGTACCTTGTAAATTGTTTATTCTACAATTCTTTTCCTTGATCATCCTATCAACAGCAAGGCTCTTATTTAATGCACTTTTTTCTTTTCTTGTGCAGTTATCAGCACTATGGGATTTCTTTTGTTTTAATATTAGTGGAACCACAGCTGAGCAAAGTCGTGGTGCTTTATCTGTACTGTGTATGGCAGCTAAATCTTCGCCAAATGTTCTCAGCTCTCACCTACAAGACATTGTTGACATTGGATTTGGTCGTTGGGCAAAAGTGGAACCTCTGCTTGCTAGAACAGCATGCTTAGCACTGCAGAGGTTGTCTGAAGAGGATAAGAAAAAGTTGTTGTCAACTAATGGCAGCCGCATATTTGGTATTTTAGAAGGTTTAGTTTCTGGCTTTTCACTTCCAGAGAAGATATGGTATGCTGCTACTGATAAAGCAATAGCTGCTCTTTATAATATTCATCCTACCCCTGAAATAATGGCTGCGGATCTGGTGAAAAGATCCCTCAAGTCTCTATTTGATTTCAATGAAGAAGGTGAATTGCAAACCGACATGGATTCTGGCATCCCTTCCACTGTCCAAGTTTCTAAACTCAGCAGATATTTATTCATTGTTAGTCATGTTGCCATGCACCAATTGGTTTATATTGAAACTTGTGTCCGGAAGATTCAGAAAGCAAAATCCAAGAAAGAGAAAATGGTTGCTGAAGAGAAGATTCTAGATGCGAACACAGCATCTGATGTGCAAAAGGTGATAAGGTTTTTGATATTTACTGTTTCATGATGTGTAGTTCTTCGATAGACCGCCAACAACAATCCTAATCATCCATCCATTACCTTTGCCAAAAGTCGACTAAGTCTATTTGGTTCTCGGATTTTGGTGAGGAAAAGCAAAATAAAAATGAGAATGATATAAAAAACAACAAATTCACCACACCACCCCCTATGATTCTATTGCCAAAAGTGGACTAAGGTTCTTTTTGGTTCTCAGATTTTTGTGTGAAAAAGGAAAAGAAAATTAAAATGACAGAAAAACTAAAGCACTAAGTACTGTAAATTAGAATTCACCACACCACCCCCTATAATTCTATGGCCAAAAAGTGGACTAAGGCTCTGTTTGGTTCATGGATTTTAGTTAGGAAAAGGAAAAGAAAAATGAGAATGATCAACAAAATAAAGTACAAAGTACTGTAAATTGAAATACGCATGATATTTTCCTTTTCTTTTCCCTCACCAAAATCCAAGAACCAAACATAGCCTAAGTGTCTTGCAAAGAGTCCACCCTGGTATCACCTGTTTCTTGACTATGTTCTACTCACTACTTGTTTAAACATTTGATTTACTTACTGTGTCGATTTATTGCAGGATGATGGCATCAATTCTGAGTTAGGCCTTGCAGCCTCTGAGGATGCAATGCTTGATAGCCTAGCCGAAAAGGCAGAGAAGGAAATTGTTTCTGGTGGTAGTATGGGGAAGAACTTGATAGGGAACTGTGCTCCATTTTTATCCAAATTATGTAGAAACTTTAGTTTAATGCAGAAGGTGATTGCTATAATCTCTTGTCATATTATTCATCTTTTCTTCTATTATCTTTGATACTAGAGAAGTAAAATTCTAAATATTATTTCCCATACTATTTCCTCGGAGTATCTGATTTGATAGAAATCTCCAAGTGTTAAAATATCTAGTGACTTAACAATCTAAATAGATTTTTGTTTAAAGGACTAATAAACATGAATCTCCAGCTTTTGTTACTGAATATTGTTATTAGAAGAAGTCCTTATCCACCAAAGAAAGCTTGTTTGGGCATTCATTCTGCATGCAATCCTGATTAGCTTCTTTTGATTATTTGCTTTTTTTGTTTTTTGTTTTTTTTCTTGCCAAATTTATATGATGAACTGACTTGACTTTCCCCTCTATTATAGTATCCTGAACTGCAGGCATCTGGGATGCTTGCTTTATGCCGATTAATGATTGTTGATGCTGAGTTCTGGTAAAATAGTGGCTCTTTGAATAATCAGTTACTTTCCCTCTCTGTCCAAATAGATTTAATTTATATCATATTGTTTTGTTATTTCTCAGTGAATCAAATCTCCAACTGCTTTTCACAGTTGTGGAGAATGCGCCGTCAGAAATTGTGCGTTCAAATTGTACCATAGCTCTTGGAGATTTAGCTGTTCGTTTTCCAAATCTATTAGAGCCATGGACAGAAAACATGTATGCACGTCTTCGAGATCAATCAGTATCTGTCAGAAAGAATGCCGTATTGGTTCTTTCTCACCTTATATTAAATGATATGATGAAGGTTTGAGGAACTGCCCCCCATTGTTCTTGTTCCTGTTGATTTGAGTTTTTATATTGATTTTGGCAATTATGTATTTAGGTGAAAGGCTATATAAATGAAATGGCCATCAGATTAGAAGACAAAGATGACAGGATTTCAAATCTAGCCAAATTGTTCTTTCACGAGCTATCAAAGAAAGGTGAATCTTAAATTATTTCGAATTATTTTCCTCTCGTGTATCTGAGTAATGAAACTTAATGAATTTTTTTTATTTCCATTGTAGGAAGCAATCCTATATATAATCTGCTTCCAGATATCCTTGGAAAATTGTCCTGTGCAAACTTGGAGGGAGAATCTTTCTGCAATATTATGCAGTTTTTAATTGGTTCTATTAAGAAGGTATTACTGGCTCAGCTTAGTCTTTCATGATGCAATTTGTTTTTACGTGTAAGGTGACTGAGCTAGTGGGCTTTTTCAGGATAAACAAATGGAATCTCTTGTTGAAAAACTATGCAATAGGTTTACTGGAGCCTCAGGTATGGGATTTCCCACTTAACAATTTGCTGATAGTCCATTTGTCACACCCATATTGTCATAATAACCTTTGACCTAAAAAGTGATTGTATAGTTGTTGATCTTAGCATACATGTAATATGCCATTTCTTTTTTGGTCATTAATATGCCATTGATGATACACATATAGTCCTCTCATCTGCTGTTTAAAAATGACTCTTCATATTGCTATTAGCTTCATGAAGCTAATTGTCCCATAACAAATTTGTTATTACTGTGAATACCTTCTCATAAATTTATTAGAAGCCCGCCTATGGTATTGAGGATAACTAAGAGTTGCTGTTCATGTCTAAAGCTTTACTTTGTATTAAGAACTTGGTCTGTTCTCTGTTGACGAGTCGATATCTTTTAATGCAGCAACACTTTCCTGTATTATATTATATTAATATTTGACCAGGAGAAGTTTAATAGTAGTCAGTTTCCCGATTTGTCAATGAATGAAAACTAATGGTGCTTTTACCTATTATATCCTTTTAATGCAGATACCAAGCAGTGGGAATATATTTCTTACTGTCTCTCTCAGCTAGCATTTACCGAGAAGAGCATGAGGAAGCTTATAGAATCATTCAAGGCATATGAACATATCTTATCTGAGGATGTTGTCATGGAAAATTTTAAAAATATAATTAATAAGGTATTGACTTGTGGTTTCAAACATATTTTTTAGGAACATCTACAATACATTTAAACTTTCTGCTTGTTTTTTTTCCCATATTCTCCCAGGCGAAGAAATTCGCAAAACCAGAATTAAAGTCGAGCATTGAAGAGTTTGAGGAGAAGATCAATAAGTTCCATTGTGAAAAGAAGGAGCAAGAACTTACTGAAAAGAATGCACAAGAACATCAACAAAAAGTTGGTAGCTTAGAAAACTTTATGGAAACGAAGAAAGATGTCGAGGAAAGTGGCGAATCTGAAATCACTGAAGGTACGTACAGAATGTGTTTTAATTGTCACTTCTTTCATGGGAAGTTATAGGATGTTTGCAAGGCGGAATGCTGGTTATGATTGGTGGATTGCTTGTGCCTCCAATCACGATTAAATTTCTTGTTTATGAGTATTTCTATCAAATAGGCTCAGTTAGATGATTAATTTGATTGCCATTCATGTTTGAATCTCGAGCTGGACTACATGTGAGAGGAGCCCGTTTTTCTCTTTTGAATTATCGTTGTAAAATATAATTTCATTATTTTACAAGTTATTGTAGTGCTGTTAGGGTCTTAGTTTAGATGGTGAGCTTTAAATATGTCTTCATCGGTGTTTTTCTTTAAGTGATCTTTTTTCCCTTACTTTTGAAATGGAACAGATGATGAAGAAGCTGAAAAGTCGGTGAATGGGGCTAGCACTTTGCATACAAAATCAAGAAACGCGAAATCAAGAACACGTTCACATGCTTCTAGTGAGGTGACAGAGTTGGAATTTGATGAAGATGAAGTTCAATCACCTCTCGTTCATCTAAAAGGTTTTATGCAATCTTGAAACTCTGATACATTAATGGTATATCGCCTTTCCATTATTTGCTAATATAAGATTGCTACTTGCAGGTGCCTCTAAATCCAAGATTAAGAAAAGCAGCACAAGGTCTCAAAATGTTGATCCTCACACCTCCACCAGAAGAAATACAAGGTCAAAGCAAAGGTCTCACTCTCTCTCTCTCTCTCTCTCTCTCTCTCTCTCTATATATATATATATATATATATACACACATAATATATACATATGCATGCTTTCGTCCGTTGGTCATTTTGCTCTTAACGCTTTAAACATAAAGGAAAAAGTCTTTAGATAACAGTGATTACAATTTGTTTGGTGCTAATCTCATTATGTTGGCTGTACTTTGCCCTGTATGCATTTTGTTGACATTTCTCTATGATGAATTTTTCAAAGAAATACAAGGATAAATAAGGAGAGAGGGTTTACTATCTTAAAAAAACTGGTAGTTTTTGCAGTTATATGAACTTGCTTGGATCTTTATATCTACTAGTTTTGGCGAAAACAAACACGACTCTTGTGTTTGGAAATGAAGTTGACATCTTTGTCTAACTATGTAAAAAAGGATTTATATTTGGTGACTTTAACTGTTTATCAATGCAAACAAAACCATATCTGGTTAAAACAGAAAGAAAAAATCTGGTTAAAATGAGTGTAATTTCACAACTAACATTTAAACGAAAATATCGTGATATTTGCAGGTAGAAGACGAATGAAGGACAAAATGCTTTTGAATGATTCTTGATACACATGAAGAAGCTTCGATTTTACGAATTCGTTCTTTCGGGCTTTTCATGCAAGTGTTGTGTTGTAATTCTTTCTTAGGATTTGAATTACATGAACAGAAAATGTACAGATTGATGCAGAATTTGCCATTTCAGACATCAGACACACATTCAACTCGAATGTGGTGTATCAGTGTATGTTATTGTTGTGTAATGATTTTATTAATTTTGTTCATATATATTCTGTGAATTTCTTATTTCTTGATGATTCATACCTTCTTCTTCAGCTAGAAATATTGATGAACTTTATTTAGCCGTGTAAATATTGGTTATTTGCACTCGTGTCCTCGGAACTACTTACACTCGCCAAATAGCCACCCAAAATTTTAATTGTTGCATTGACACCCATTTAGCATCAAATAGGAAGAAAATGTCCACATTACCCTCCGAATGCAAACTAGTTGGAAATATTATGCCTAATTTATACTCATCCTCAACCAAAAAATACAATAAAAAATAAGTAAAGTCTTACAAGCATTATGCACTATTACAGGTTTATTGAAAAGCAAAAAGGCGAATGGATTATAAAATTCCATAAAGAAGAAAGAAAGGCAAATCAATATGTAAAATTTCCAAATTACACATACCTAAAAAATACTTAAAAGAGATATCATGTCGGATTCCGCATAATTTATCATATGAATGGTTGTCATTATCTCATTATCATGTAACTAAGAAATAGAACGGAATGATATCTTTATCACGTGATTTACAGATTTAGATCGAAAAAGAAAATTTGTCACTTGTTATAACACATAATTCAAAATCCAAAAAGAATGACATCGAAGTGATTGTCACATAATTCATAATAAAAAAAAATGATATCGAAGTGATTATCACATAATTCACAATTGAAAAAGAATGATGTCGAAGTGATTGTCATTAACACACGTCTCATAATAATATTAATAATAAAGATGAATTAGATAATTGTCATTATAACGGGACATATGATTCAAAGAGCTACTTATAATGACCCGTCATTATAACGTAACTCAGAATCGAATAAAAAAAAAGGAAACTTATAACGAGATTAAAATGATTGTCATCACTAAATGAATCAGGATTTTTTTTATGGTACATCGGGAGTATTTATTCTTTATATTTATCTTTTTTATATATTAAGATGTATGTGATACTCGTGTAAAAGAGCCTTGAAGTGACATTCCCACCGTACCATAAAATTATCCCATGAATCAGCATCCGAAAATCTCTTCACCTGCTTTAGAGTGATTTGACTCATAATAGTACTAAGAATAAAGATGTATTATATAATTGTCATTATAACGTGACATGACACAAAGAGCTACTTAGAATAACCTGTCATTATTGCTTGATTCAGAATTTTTTTATAAAAAAAAACTCTCATAATGAGATTAAAATTATTGCCATTATTACATGAATCAGCATCCGAAATTCTCCACCTGTTTTTGGACTGATTCGATTTACGCTACAAAAATAATTCTTATAGATTTTCTTTGCATGCATATATACATATATGGGAAAAGTTTTTACTTTTGATCTCATTGAAGTTTAATCAAAACATTTTTAGTATCGTAAAAGTTTTTTTTTTTTTTTTACACTTTTGGTCCCATTGGAATCAAATATGACACTTTAAGTTCAATTTGTCTATTTTTGGACGAAATTTACCCTCGTGAGATACACCTCTGTTAGTTAACTGCCCGAGGATCCAAATGAAACACGTGAGAGGCAGCTATCTAACCGAGTGCGTGTCTTACGCGGGTAATTTCCATCCAAAAAATAGACTAACGGGTGTAAAAGTGTCATATTTTGACTCCAATGAAACCAAAAGTTTTAAAAAAGTTCATATAAAACTAAAATTATTTTGCCCGAGCTCCAATGGGACCAAAAGTGAGGTTTTCCTCACATGCATGCATGCAAAAGTGAAGTTTTCCCTACATACATGCATGCAATCTATCTCACCAACTTTTCCTATATCTCTACACATATATATAGATGTGTACGTATTCATTTGTGTCGTTTTGATCATTCATGCGATTCATAAGCCTCGTATTTATTTGTTCATTTGCTTATTGAAGGATTTTGTTCGATGGTGTGGAGTAATTGAAAGTTTACGCAAACTCAAGAGCTTTAATTCATGCCATAACTTTCATGTAGATTTTTGAAATTTTACTCGTGTTACACCCAAATCACTTGGTAGTTTGTTTTTAAAATTAATTAGACTCTTATTCTGATTCAATTTATTATTTTTTCAGGGTTTTTTGAACGTGAATTGCCACTCTTTTTACGGATCCCAAACAATACTGCTTAGGAAGGGAAATTGTTCGGTAAATGGCAAGAATTTCAAATTAAATTGCTCGAGAGACAAGGAGATGGACATAAGCGCGTCGACATTGGTTGATGGTATTGTTGAATGCTCAAATGGTAATTAAGCTTATTTCACATTCGTCATCGCTCTATGCAGGGACGGAGCCAGGATTTGGGGTTGGATCGGGAGTGAATACAAAGAAAATGGGGTAAAGCTTGAAATTTTTTTTTTTTGGGGGGGGGGGGGGGGGGGGGGGGGGGGGGGGGGAAGGAAAGTTTAAATATAAAAACTTATAGGACAAAAAAATAATTTTCTCAAAGTTGCGGGGTTCTCCCCCGGCTCCGTCTCTGGTTGTATGAATATCTCGTTATCGCATAAGCATGATAACTCATTGCAGAAATGGAGAACATAGAGTTCAGTGACGAAGGCGAGCTAAATGTTTCAACAATGTTGATGAATTTTGCCAATGAATTCGATCCTTATAATGCGTTAAGCACGCCTCTCTATCAAACAGCAACTTTCAAGCAGGCAAATTTCCTTTGTTCACTGTAAAGTAACTGAAATTGTACTTGGCAATATCTATTTGCAAGTGAGAATATTGAGTTTTTGACATGGCTGCAGTGAAAGACATAATAATTTAGGTCAATGATGCGTATTCATAAGTAATAATTTTTCTTATCACTGAGAAGATCATCTCGAATGGTGCATATCAACTTCGAATATGGAATTCAAAGGGATCAAATAGGAAAGGATACTCTGAATCATAGAACTATAATGCAATATACGATCAACCAACATTTATTGAATTTGAAAAAGAGTCAGAAGAAATGGTTCGATCCTCTTATCTTCATTTCTAGAACCGAGAGATCCATGAATCGGGATCCTGATGCATATAGATACAAATGGTCCAATGGGAGCAAGAATTTCCAGGAACGTTTGGACCATTTCGTTTCTGAGCATTTCAATATGGTTTTCGTTTTATCTTGTGTTATTCGTACTTTCCAGTTATTATCCCTCTTTAAATGAAGTTTCATACCTCCTTGACAGATTATATGATGCGCGGTTTGATAAATATCGCCACGCAATTGCTTGGAGGTTCTTGATTTCCTTTAATACATTTTTTCTGAATCAGTTTCTAGTTGACGTTGCAGAGTCAATTTAGACAGTTACAAATGCTTGTTAAATCAACATCTATAATCTTACTCCTTTCTTATCTTACTATACAAAACAAATCATACTCATACAGGTGAGGAGATCGTTGCTGGCGATGACATGTATGGTGGTTCTGATAGTTTGTTGTCACAAATAACACCGAAACCAGGAGTTGTTGTTAAGTTAGTACTAATCTACCCCATAAAGTTGCAATTTCAGGCCTCGATAATACTATACGTTATTCAGGCGAGTCGATACAACAAATTTGGAGAAGGTTGCATCTGCCATTTGCCCCTGGATAAAGCTTGTGTGGCTGGAGAGTCCAACAAACCCACGCCAACAAATCTCTGATATGTCATCTATGATTTTTATAAATTTTGATTCTCATTTATATATAACAACTTTTTCGCCCTTTATTTCGATTTTAATTTAGAACATTGCAGAAATGGCTCATGCTCATGGAGCTCTTGTATTGGTTGACAACAGCATCATGTCTCCTATATTGTCTCAACCTTTAGAACTTGGAGCATGTAATATAATAGCCATTTATTTAATAATAATAATAATAATTTTGGTTTAGTTAATGAAAAATCTTTAAATTTTTCAATGAATCTCCAGATATTGTGATGCACTCAGCTACTAAATTTCATACTTGGTCACAGTGATCTCATGGTTGGTGTCCTTGCTATTAAGCGCGAAGGGTATCTCGTTTATAATTTTATCCCAGTTCGTCACGGAAAATTTTCTGGTAATTGATTAAAACGAAAGAAATACAAGTTGATGGATAATTTCAAATAATTATAACTTATAATGCAAAGGGATTTTTTATTGACTTAGTTTATAATCAACACTTTTAGTGAATATATTGAGTTACTGCTTTTGCTTGATTTGGTGTTTTCGCTTAAATTGATTTCCCAAATCTTGACAACTTTTGATAAAAATAAAGAGAAGTTGATGTGCATTGTTCGTTAAGAAAAACATCGGTTACTGACTCGTACATTTGCTTGTTCTTTTTCTTATGCTGATTAGCTTGGCAAAAGAACTGTACTTCCTACCGAATGGAGAGGGCTCGGGTTTAGCTCCATTTGATTGTTCGCTTTGTTTAAGAGGCATCAAAACTATGGCCCTTCGTGTCGAGAAGCAGCAGATGATTAACGAACCTATCTCCACTGTTATTTATCTGCAGTTCTTGATAAGATTAGTAGAACAGTTCTCAGATGTATTGTATCGACTATCGATGTTGATTTATAACTCTCAAATGATCAGGAGAATGCACAAAAAAATTGCTGAATTTCTTTCCTCTCATCCAAGGGTGGAAAAGGTCAATTACACTGGTCTTCTTGGTCACCCGGGACGATCTCTACATTACTCTCAGGTACGTAATCATACCGTTCTTTCATTTAATCCAGCACTGGAATTTGTTTATAATCTAAAGTTTTGTACATTCATCACATTGAATTCAAAATTTGTCCCTCTTCAAATTCTTACATTGCCCTCCCATGTAAGCCAAAATATCTATCTCGATGCTGCTCTATACATCTCTATATAGGAAATGATCCATCTCTTGTTGCAGGCAAAAGGTGTGGGATCTGTGTTCAGTTTCGTAACAGGGTCACTAGCACTGTCTAAGAACGTACTCGAGACAACCAAGTATTTCAGCATAACTGTCAGTTTTGGTAATTTCTCATTCCAAGTCTATACATCTGCAGCATTTGTTACAGTATGGTTTTAGGCTTAAGGCTGATTATTATTGATTTGAATTAGGATTGGGCAGGCAGTGTTAAGTCCCTCATCAGCTTGCCTTGCTTCATGTCTCATGCAAGTATACCTGCTGAAGTACGAGAGGCTCAAGGTTTATCCGAGGATCTTGTCCGTATATCTGTTGGAATCGAAGATGTCGATGATTTTATTGCTGATTTAGGTGATGCCCTTAGAACAGGGCCTGCTTAGATTGTTGATTATAATCTTTGAGTCTTCAAATTGGATGCAATAGACTTTGTTATTTGCGTTTGGAGGCTCAGAGTTTAGGCATTCGATTAATTAATATTTATTTGTCATTGTTTTAATGTAAATTCTGCATTTATTTTGAGCTTAATTGAATTGTTAATCGAACTAAGTTTAATTGAACTGAACATAGACTCGTCTCGATCCTTTCTACACATTCTTGCTCCTTTATCTAACTCTTACCCAACAAAATTATGTGCTCGAGTTGAGTTTGATATATTAAAAAATCGAGCTCAAATGAATCTTTAACAATCAATCTCAAATCAAGAAAAAACATGTGGTTTGTTGTTTAGCCCTATTTCTATCTTCAGATGAATCCCACAATTTGGAATGTGACTCAAATGGAGGAGAGTTCTTGAGAACACATAAAAATGAAATTTTGCAAGCCAAACCTAAAAGGAAAATGCTACTATTTGCTAACCTTTAATATACCAATCTATTATTATATGCATTAATTATGTAAATATCAACTGTATTGTATCAATCTTACCAAAAATACAACAAAAAATCGACCTGTAAAAAAATACGAAAAATTACACGCAGACCACCTCACTTATTATGTAATTATAAAAGCTCCCTGTTGTTGAAAATTACATAAAGTCGCCCTCATTTTAAGGCATTCTTACAATTACACCCCCAGTGTTTCAAAATTCTTACAATTTGGCGACCAAACAAAAAAAAAATTCTTACAATTTTACCCATGTAAACTTTACAAATGACACTTTGAGGGAGTGTGTCGGTAATTTCCAATAAGTAAGGGGAGTTTTGATAATTACACAATCTGTGAAGGGGTCTGTATGTAATCTTCCCTAAAAAATACAAAAAATGACAACAATGTGACTGGTATGTTAGCAGATGCATACAACATAACTCAACCTAAAATTGAAGCATTTTTCCCATTACAAATCTGCTCACTAATAATTACAATTAAAATTTATGTGTACATAATCCCAATATCTATGAAGAAACTCCGGCACGGATCACGGCCGTATTTGTAAAACAGAAGCCTAAATTAAGATAGGAAATAATACACAAAGGACAAACTTTTTGCTTGTAAATTTTTCTAACGAAATACGGATTTTGCCATTGCTCATATTCATGACTACATTATTACCTAAGAAAGAACACAAACACACATGATACCTTCAATTAGTTTGAAACCATAAAGCCTCTCTAATTCTTGAAAACTATTTACGAAAACATCTACTCGACCCTGCAACAACAAAATCAAAAGAACAAAATAAAATTAGAAGGTTCAAGTATCTTTCAGCAAAAAATATGAAGTACACATCATGCAAAATTCCAACACGACCCTGAAAAAGTTCTCGTATAATATACCAGTGTAAGCAAGACTATTTTAAGAAATAATAATGAGATCTTAATTAGAAAAAGGCCCCACGATTTGAAATATTACCATAACTTCCTCAACCAGTAAATGTGAATTACATTTTCACCCTCGTCAACAAGGGGATTGCCATTCAACCCAGTTTATCGGGCTGTCCGGATGTGTGTTTTGGTAATTCACAAATTTTTCGGGGGCTCGTGGTAATTACCAATAAACAAAGGGGTATGCATGTATATCCCAATTATAAAAGAACTTAAGAAAAAAATAAAAGAAGCTATAATCCGAAAAGCAACATGGATAATGGATAAAGAGGAGTACCATTTAATTAATTGATTTAATCACTGCCAAAATCCTCGTAACTAAAGCCCTCCGATATAGTGTCCAACCTCCTAATATCTGCTCAGAAGTAACACAAGAAATTAAATATTTTACCTTTTCATGTAGGAATAGTGTTGAATGTGGATGGCCTTACCTTGCTGTTCTCCCCTTGTATGAGGGTCCAAGAAGTTTGCATCCGTTCCCATGAATGGAGATCTAGAATAGCTCTCTAGTATATCTGAACAGATGAAGTAAAACACACTAATCATTACATATGCAATGAAACTCAGACTGAAATTTTAAATTCCATGAAATACACTCGGCTCCATACATTTCTTTTTGCTTTTTTTTAAGGCATAATTACATGCACACACCCTTATTTTTTGTGTAATTACAACGAGCCCCCTGAGTTTTTGTAAATTACCAAGACGCCTGATCAGTTATGACAACTCGAGAAACACAGGTGAAACTGTAACATGGGCGAAATAGTAGAAATTGTAATAGGCTTTTACTCAAAGGGAAAAGTATGGTAATTCCTCAAAACCTCTAGGCGTTTTTCATAATTAGTGTCTCACACAAGGGATATTTATGTAATTTACCCTTTTTTCTGAAGGGGATGATGTTATCTTTTTTCTTTTGTTGCGCGGGGTAGGAGCACAAATACACACATACACATGTGGGGAGAGAGGGAGAGAGAGAGAGAGAGCAACCAGTACTATTAGAAAAATCAGCAGTCAAATCTGATAAACTGAAGTTTCGAGGTATCTGTCCCAAATATCCAATTGAATTCGTCTCTGGGTCCATCATAGCCTCATTTAACGCATGAGAACTGGAAGACTCGCCACCATTAAAATGAGAAATTGATGTTTCTCCAATTGCATTTCGAGGGTGTTCTAGAAAATTGTTGTCCCCACCAAACATAACAGGGGAATCGCTTGCATAGCCACTTTCCGTTTTAATCGTCGTCCCATTCATTCCTTGCACCATTCCTGCATTTGAGTTCTGAACCAATAGCATGTTTGCTGACATGTCAACCCGACCCGCCATATTGACTGCAGCTTGCATGCATGGTTGCAAAGATGATGTGCCATTAGCGTAAACGTTAGGCATGGCATTAACTGACTGATGCATGTTTTCTGGCTTTATAGAAGGTCCAGCAGGTTGTGGAGCCTGGTAAGCTGAGTTGTTGTGCACTGCTAAATTATTATCAGAAACGGATCAGGCAATAGAAGAATATTTTGAATAAAATATCACAAACAAAATCTGAGATTTACCTAGTTCGTTGAATAATGCGCCATATAAGAGATCTTATTGATTTTACAGTTAAAACGTACAAAGAGACATACTAATTCTATTTATAAAAGGAGCCTAAAGCAATTAGTGTAAAATTTCCGCAAAAATCTGGTCTGGGTTTGGTTTATAGTACTTCGTTTGCAGAAACACCAAAGTTTACTTATCAAGTCGTACTAGTCACATACTTGCAGATAAAATTCAACACTTACCCGAAACGCTATTGGAGTTGTTCCGACTGAAAAACAACTTCATAAAAATGGAAATACATGAAATAATTAATACTCAGATAATAATTCTTCCGGGTATGGATGATTAATTTAAAACCAAGGATGTATGACACATAGATGCAGAGAGTATATATTTTCATCCATGTTGGCACAATAAATCAGAACTGAATGACATTTCAAGATATACATAACTAGACATCCATAGCAGCACGTATCTGGGCCATTCTCTATACTAGTTTGTGTGGCACAGTCATGAGTGTTCATAATTCCTTAAAATTATAACAAAAATATAATTTAATTATTGTTTACCTTGTCTTTGTTTCATGTATTTAAGTGAACTATACAGAGAAAGAAAATAGTTTAAAAAATTATATGATAAACGAATAAACCAGAATCAACATTTGCTAGAGAATAGGGAGAGAGAAAAATATGTTCGGGAGATACATTCGTGGAAGTCGACTTTGGAGAGCGAAATAGGAATAGAAACTAACCGCCAGACAAAGACAGTAAAGTGAACTCTTCAAACCAAAATCAACATTTGATTGGGAATAGGGAGAGAGAAAAATATGTTTGGGAGAAAAATTCGTGGAAGTCGACTTAGGAGAGCGAAATAGGAATAGAAACTAACTGCCGGACAAAGACAGTAAAGTGAACTCTGCAATTATATATTATAGGAGTACAGATACAATACTAAAAGCAAGCTTACTTGAATGAATCTGAGTTCCATTAGAGAAAGGAACAGAAACAACTCCGGTTGGATACATCTCCATTAACTGAACCTGCCTCTCAAGCAGCTGATTGAATCGCGATATCTGGTCTTTTACTATCAGCCTAAGATGATATGCGCTGAAAAATTCCCGATTCTCTGCTTCAAGTTTTTGCCACACTGGAAGGTAGCCCAGATGTTATTTTAATAATTTTCAACATACAACAGCAAAAGGGAAATAAAAACCAAAAATTCTAAGCTCATAATTATGATATACTGTTATATATAAGATCACAAAAAAACTTAACCAGAAATTCGAATTACCAAGTTCAGTGAAACCCGGCTCTATGTTAGCTTGGTCTGATAGGGTACTCATAACTTCCCTCTGGTTCATATATAGCTGAAGGCACCTCTCTATAAGGTCTTGAACCTGATACTAGGAAAAAGACAAGGTTAGAAATAATGACAACAAAGATTACATCTAGTGTGAATTTGAAACGGGGCTACAACTATTGAGTTACAAATGCTATCAACCAAACTAGAAAGACACTATCCTTGGACATATATGATATGGCCAACAGTAGTTTATATTTTACCCAAACAAGCAAAGAATTTGTTATTGAAAATAAAGGATTTCAAATCTTTAGCTCCCAACTCCTACAACCTAAATGCAACACTGTGGAAGTGTCATCTCACTAAACTACGACTACATTTACTTTGAATAATTGCTTAACATTGTAATAGATCTTTTACAAGAAGTCCAAGATAATGCAAAATGATTTCTAGTTAGAGGATTAGAAAATGATCTTAGACTTACCATTACTGAAAAAATTGCCATTTACATGAACACCTATTAGAACTTGGGGTTTATCATGCAAACAAATTAAAGCTATAATTATCCTTACAAATCTAAAAGTTACTTTGAAATGGAAGTTGAGCTCTAGTTTAAGTTATCAGCCATAGAGCTATAACTAGTATCAAATATTTCAAAACTTAAGACATTATTTTTGCAGTCATCGTGTGGTATGTTTACAGACTATACAATTTAGAATCAAACATATCTTTCACAAGTTAGAATGCACTAGTCAAGCGAACATTAATGTTTTGATGGCCGCCTTATTATGCCATTCTGTCCTATAAAATCGATGAAAGTGATGCCATTGATTGTCAATCAAAAAATTCAGGAGTGGAACATAGACCTCCGCAGCTACACCCAAAATTATTCCATCCTTTCTTATAAAATATCTCATCTATTTAAAATTGAAATTTCAGACTTGTATTTATCTTTAATTCAATAATCAAAAAAATCTGCAGGGACATATACACCTATGTCTTCCCATTTAAAAGAGCATATATTAAAACACAGATCAAACGACACATGCATAAATTACATAAATTATGGCTAGAGCACTTACCAACTGTATATCCTGTAGGGAGACTTTTCTAACATCTCCATTAGACATTGTGCAAGTTCCCCAACAAGATAAATAAAACTTTATCTGATCAATTTATCATGTCACAAACCCCGCAATATTTTAACTCCGGCTCTCTTTGTTGATCCAAAGACGCATATATACTGCACGAAATTATCGGTCCACGAAGTTAGCTGAGTAGCACACACTAAACACAAACAGGAAAAAAAAAAGCGGCTGGGACAAATCAAAGGGTTAAGATAAGCTTTGCTTTATGCATGAACAGAACGATAGTGATAATCACATTAACATTTATCAACCATGTTAGACAACTGGATATCTTCTTCTTTTGTAGCAGCACCAATTGTGATATTTACAAATCCCTACAGGATAAAGATTGTTTTCTTTAGTGGAAGCAAATCTATACTTTATTTGGGCATTCAACTCTTCTAACTTTCTTACTTTATTTCTCACCTTTACTTCGTTGTGTTCCATCATGCTTAACTGTTCTTAACCAAGTGCACCTTTTCGAGAAACATGCATCCTATGTACCAACAAGTTTTACCACAACAACCTAGTCTGAGAATTCTTTTAGGCAGTAACGTTTTCTCGAAAGGTAACATTTCTAGCTCCCTTTCGTTCTGTTTGTTATATTAATTCATAGATCCCGTTTTCGATAAAGTACATATCACTGCCCTCATTCTCTTGCCCATCAATTATAACAGCCAAAAATGAAACAGCCTACTTCACTCAAATTTTACGCCCTCGTTGCACTTATTTCCTCAACTACACAAAATTTAACAAAGCACAAGCAAAGCTTTCAAAAACATAACAAACACTTCAGGCACATCTCTATCATGTTATGACATAGATGAAAACAGTGACAGAGCCGACACCCCCACCCCCTCAACTTTGAGAAATTTATATTTTCACCTTTTATATTTGAAATACCCCCCACCCCCCACCTAAAAATATCAACCTTTACCCCCTTTTTTTGTATGCACCCCTCGAGCCAAAATTCCTGGCTCCGTTCCCAGATAAAAAAAGCACCTTTCAATATAAAGTACCATGTCTACTTTCAAATAAGTGTTTTTTACCTATATATATTTACAATAATAGAGTAATAATTACTTAAGAAATAACATATCACAAACAAATATGCCATAACTCAATCTTTAACCTAAACCAAGATCACAATAGCCCTTCAAATCTTAGCCATGATCACACCAAAAAATAAAAACCCAGAAAAGCATATTACCTGCAAAAACTCATTAGGAACTAAAAAGATCACGCCGAATTATTATATATATACATATAACATATAAACGCATATGTCACGCAATTCCACATCAAAGTTAATTAATTTAGCTACATAAAAGCAAAAAATATACTACCAAAATCACAAATTCTGTTGAGTAAAAACTGTTTTATTTCACCTGAAATTTGTTGGGTTTTCACAGCGGCTACTATTTCGGTTGCGAGATATGAGAGAGAATATTTTTCGGGAGAGATAAAGTTATGGGCTTTGCTGCAAATGGGTCTGCGTTCCCATGTATTTCCATTTATTTCATAATTCCAATAAAACATTTGCTGTTACCAAACTAAGGTACAATGCCTGATCCGCAAGGTACATCTAATTGGGGGGTGTGCCCTGTCATATTTAAATCCCTAATGATATTTGCCAGACCAAATTTACTATTTTCCCACCAATATACTGGCTTTAAATGAGTGGAATCAAGTCTAACAAATTGTTGTTTGAATTATTATAAAATTTCGGAGTTTGTCTTGGAGCTTGGTTTGATTGTTAATCGAGCCGAATATAAATTCAGATCGAATAATTTGATTTTTTTACTCATAATTTAACATATTTTATTAACTGAATCGAGTTTGAACGGAACTTCAAAGTTATTGAACGCACGAAAGTTAATTCAAACTTGATTCGATATAAAAAAATCGAGTCCAAACAAATTTTTACCAAAATTAGTATCAACTAAATTAGTTCATCTTTCGGCGTAGATTTATCACTTTTGATTCCAAAGCATACAAGTTTATAAGATGAGCTGGATTTTGAAAAAATGAATCGGTGGGGCCCACTACCGCACCGCACGGAGGAAACGTTTTAGTGGATCAAAAACCCAAATGGCTGCGGTCAGTCAAAACGAACTTTTTTCTTATTCGTTAGTGTAATTAAGTTAAGTATATTAATATTTAAGAATAGTGAGTTTGCTTTTAAGTACATATTTTTTGTTGGTTTAGTAAAAGTTTAATAATTTTTAATTCTAATTACGTTGTTACTATTATTGGTGGACCAAACCTAGTACATTCGTCATCTTTATCCATAAGAATATAAAATACTTCCACTTGGTTAGAGAATCTAATTTTTACGATTAGCTTACCAAAAGTTTGAATATATAAACTTTATTGATTTTTCGTTGGAGATTCTCTTTTAATTGACTTGTATTGAGATTTGAGTTCCTCTTTATTGAGGAATCATCAATATAATAATTTCATTTTACCATAGTTAAAAGAAACGTCGATTATTATGTAGAATTTGAATTGAACTATAAGTTTATATTTTATTATTCGAGTGATATGTCTGTCACCCATGACCTATCAAGATGTTAATTACATTAGAGCTCGTTAATAACATACATGAACGATTAAGAATATATATACCTTCTCAATACTTGGTCAATTACTTAGTAATTGGCCATTGGATTTGTCATATTTACTATTTATAAATGCCGAATCAATATTAAAATACTTTAGTTTAATTTATGCATACATCACAAATAAAATTTTCTACATAATTTCTAAAATACATTTAGATTTGTCAACTTTTTTTAAAAAAAAATTGGCAATGGGATGTTTGGCTAAACTTGTTTCTTGAAGTACCTTCTTAAATGTTAAAAGTATTCAAGGAATGAGACTTTAGTTTTTAGTTTATGATCTAACGAAATCATTTACACTTACCAATTACAAAATTATCGATACTTAATTTAAAATATTTTATAAGCCCCTAAATTTATATATTTCATTAATACATTGCTACGCCTTATTTTTAGGAGTAAATAATGGCTTATAAATTCTTAAACAAAAGAGCTTATAAATTTTGAAAATATTTCATAAGCACTGAACTTTATAATATGCTCTAAGTCAAAATTTAAAATCTTTCATATTTGGACGCTCGAGTAATCACTAACCAATAACCAACCTTAACTAGAAAAGGTGGCCTTTATTGCTATTTATAATAGTTGTTAATTGATTGAAATTTGTCGTTATTTGATATTCATGACATGTATCATGTAATCGATTCATTTATTAAAAAAAAGTGGGATTTAACATGGATATAGGTGTATGAACAATTTTTTAGGTTTTGCATTGGGCCAATACTTTACAAAAGTCCAACAGAAAGGTAAATGGCCCAAATGGCCCAAGCTGCAATAAATGTACTAGTAGGAAATAGTGCAACCGCGTTTGGCCCATTCTGTGGGTTCTTCATGCCCAATAGGTTCATTTTTCGTTTATTTAATTTTGTACCAAATATGAGTAGGGGCATGAGCACGGGTGAATTGAGTCAATTTAAACAAGATATTGTTTAAACTTGTTAACATTTTTCTTGACCTTCAACGATTTTATTTCAATTTGATATAATTATTATTGGAACGAATTTTAATTGAGTTGGACACGAGTCGAACTCAAATAATTTGATTATTGCACATGTATTTGATTATTTTTGTAACTATTCAGGTCAATGCCTAACTTTATTGAGGAGAAAAAAATGTGCTCAATCTTGTTTGTTATGTTAAACAGATTGAATTCATACGTGATTTAATGATTGGTATCGAGTCGAGTATAAAATAAATTGATTTATTTTTTAACCCTACGTATAAAAAGCATAACTTATGATAATTTAATATTGTCTAACTATTCCAAGACAACCATATCTCTAATATCGAATTGAAACACAAAATCCTAACTATTTTAAAAAACGATGAACAACAAATTTCGATTGTTATACCCCAAGACGATGAAATTGATTTATGAATAAGTAGAGTTGAATGCATTATGCATAAATAATGTGGTGAATTACATGAACGCCCTCACACTTCTGTGCTAATGATCGAAACCCTCATTCTCCTCCCGACTTTTGGTAAATTACAACGTGACCTCTTGATTTGTAAGGTGTACATGAGGTGAATTATAAGAATTTTTAAATACACATGGGGTGTAATTATAAGAATGACATAACATAAGGGATTTTATGTTATTAAAAAATGTCGAGATATTTTTCGATGACTGGCCATAATACGAGAAGGTCGTTAGGTAATTTTCTATAAGGAAAGCATTACCATTTCAATTTGCTTTTATTCTAATTACCATTTCACATATATATTGGTTAAGTATATAATTTACATTACAAGTGTATTCAAAGAGAGATTTTAGCATGTAATGTGCATATAATTTCATATTCTATATTGCAACGTGGTTTCACCATATATTGACCTCTTTACGTGTACGGTAACGTACATAATATGTAAACGTCTAGTCATTAATATATATATATATATATATATAATAATTCAAAATAAAACACCAATTTAAAACACACGTCGAACCGATTTTATAGTCTTTCATGTATGAATTATCCATAGTGAGGTTGGAATCCATGTGCTATATGTGCCCTACAATTTCATACAACTCATTTTAATTGGCACAAAGTTGGCTGCCATAGATCACTCAAAATACTACACATGTCTAGTTGACAAAACCAAGAAAATAAATATTAGATATAACACAAAAACCAAAGCCTAAAAATTTAAATAATAAAACATTATCAATAATTTTTTTGGTACTTTTAATTTCCCCCCTAAATTAGTAAATACAAAATTGGGTAGACATTTCTAATACTAAAGTGTGCATATATATATATATATATATAGTCTCACCATGAAAATGATAGAACTCTTACCCAATGCTTGTTAGTCTAGTAGTATCAATGGGAGGTCCTGATTAAAACCAACTGCCCGAATTTATCAGGTCAGGGTATCCCCTCGTCTTGAATTAAAAAAAAAAAGAAAATGATTAACCCTTAATTCTCCCTGTACATATCTCTTCTTTTTGTATTTACTTAATCCAAAAAAGAAATATAAAAAAAAAATTATTTTGCAGTAATTAATTAATTAGTCATGACAGTGAAACTACCATTGTATCTTGGCCTTCTTCCATCTGATGAAAGCTCTTCATCCATAGATGATTTCCTCTTATTATTATTAATAACAATATTATCGGATTGCTTTTCTTCCTTCGATTCTTCATTTTCTTGATTTTCCTTATTTTCGGGTTTTTGAACATCGTCGCAATTTTTGGTTTTCATTATATGGGGCCTAAGTTTATTTACATCTGATAATCTCACTGGCTTCAGAAAAAATTCCTCTGCTCCTTCTTCTAAGCATCTGAAAATATGATTAAACATCAATAATGTACACTAATTATATAATTAAATTATGTTTATAAATCATTTTTCTTAATGTAAATATGATGAGTCTTGTGAAATGTAAAAATTCATTATTATTTACCTGTTGATTCTTGATGGTACATTCTCAGAGGACATAATGACTACTGGTATATTTCTCAGATATGAAGATTCCTGTCAAAAATAAAAGGGAGCCCACATATTTAATAAAACTGGGTTATAACTTATAAGGTGGATAAAAATTAGAACATGTTAGAAAATTCTAGTTCGTCCCCAATCAGGATTAATCAATCAAATTCATTTGTACGACTAGTAAATTTACATTGTTTGTACACGTTAAGAAAAAGGGTCAATTGAAATACGTTTAGTAAAGTAAATTGTTCCAATATATTATAGTTGGACATGACATAGCTCGATATGAGCAAATAATTTCCTATTTAACAATGCAAGGATCATTTTTAAGAGCTCTGGTAATTCTGAGTCTCAGCACAACCACAATGATAGGACCTGAATGAGGTTTAACACAACTGCTTATACGACGAGTAAATTACATTGGTAATGTGATTAATATACCCTTTAAGAAAAGTGATTAGTTAAATGACATTTGGTAAGTAAACTATCATGTGATTAGTTGGGCGCGACATAACTCGGTCTGATCAAATAATTTCTTATTTAGCAGCTAGAGGTCATTTTTAAGAACTTTCGGACTCAAAATCTCGGCACAACCGCAATTATATGACCCAAATGATGTTTAAAATGCAACGTGATTGTGATTATGCCAAAATATGGACCTTCGAGACTAATAATTTTCCAGAATAATGTAAGCATCTAGAATAATTTACATAAGTATGTGGGGGATTTTGCATCGATTTTTCTCGTATTTCATTTCATATGCACTGTTTTGTATATAAAACTTATATCATTTATATATTTAGAGAAATATTTATACACATAATACCTTAAGTTAAGAGAAACAAAATTACCTTAATTTTCTTGAGCAAATCATAGCCTGTCATTCCAGGCATACAATAGTCTGTAATGACGAGATTTACTTCCACCACCTGTATTAACCAGAAAAACAATTGGGATTTTCAGAGTGCTGATAAATACATTATAATAACAATAATAATTAAAAATAAATTAACAGTAAAAATAAAAAAATTTACCTGTTGATTTTCAGGAGAAATAAATGATTTATTTGAATTATTTATCTCATCTTCATGCCAACCAAGAACTTCCAAAGCTTTGCTACCAGAATCAACTGTAGTAACTGCCACAGATTAAAAAAAAAATCACATTTTTAATTAAGCAACTAAAAATTCAATTAATTAAAACCCATTACTAAATTCTCCAAAAAATCAAGAAAAAATAAATTACCTTGATAAGAAGATGTCTTAAGCAGCCTCTCAATTAATTTTCTGTCAATCAAGCTATCATCAACGGCTAAAACATGAAACTGAGGATCTGTTGCAGCCATGCCCATTTAACCAGATTAAAGGGGAAAAAATATGAAGCTCCAAAATATATATATATATATATATATGTATGTACGTATATATGAAGAAAAAGATTGTCTTTTTTGTTGTGGGCTTGAGGAAGAGAGAAATGAAGATGAGGATAATATGTATAGGAATAAGTCCCACAAAAATCCACAACACAAAAAGCAAAGATCTGACCAAATTTCTTCAAAAGATTTTCCTCAAAAAAAATTCCAAGTTGGAATTGAATTACAAGGCAAGCAATAGAAGAAGGTTGATAAAATGGTGGTACTAGTACTCAGCATGAAAGAATAAAGAATAGGAGAAAAAGAAATCTTTGAACATGGGCTCATATATACATATAATGTTTCTATATATGTATATGTAATGAGGTGATTCTTTATGGGGTGTCTTTTTTATATGGCAATTGTCAAGGGAGAAATTTGAGGGAAAAGGAGTGGAAAGTTTTTGGGATTGGAAGCAAAAGAAATGAGGGTTGGGGATTTGGGAGGGGTTGATAATAAGTGCCATTATATAATAATTGTTTTATATTTGTTTCGTGATGTTATGACATGTCAAAGTTTTAGGGTCTTGGCACATTTTTGTTTTCGTAGTTCTGCAAAACAATTTTGTAGAACAATTTTGTAGAACAGTTTTTGAAGAATAAAACCAAGTGAAAACCTGTTTGGCCCACTATTTTGCAGAATATATGTTCTCTGAGAATGCGTTTGGATGAAACTGTTTTGCAGCGAAGAAAAAACAAGAACATGTTTGGATGGACTTGTTTTTAGGTGTAATATATATATTGTTCGTATAATATTTAATAATTTTTTAAATTATATAGCTTAATGTTTAGTAAGTAGTACCTACATCCTCATGTACATTATATATTAATCAGACGAAACTATGAATATCTCTATTACAACTAAGAAAAATTGTTCTATTCCTAAGTACATTCATAGTCAAATTAAGTACATTGTTGGATAATTGATGTTTCGAACCACTGTAAAATTCTTGTGCAATTTTCATTCTCCTCTTATTCTAGGATAAGCCCCTTTTATGAAACGAATTTGCACATTGTTTGACGCGGTAGCTTCATACGCTCTAATTGATGCCCTCTTATACACACCAATTGGATCATCAAAAAATTGATTAACACGGTAGATATTTAGTGTACCCAGCTCAGTTGCGTGTGACAACACGTACATAATGTAGCTTATCTCGCAATCAGAACCCGAGAAGTTGAAGATCGTGACCTCATTCAATGCCTCCAATCCCATTGCTTGCAACTTCCAGTCCTTTACGTAGTTGGATACACTAATGCCCGCGTTTTCCCATGGTGCACCCTACACATGTTAAGTCAATTACAATTTTATTTTAGAAACCCAAACAAAGAACATGTTAAATAAACCATGTAATAACTAATAAGCGACAAACCATAAAACTTAAAATAGTACCACCAAATCAACTTTAAGCTCGTTCAAGCCTGTACATCTACTGATGAGCACCAATGTGACAGTAAGATTGTCAAGCAGCTTCGAACACCTGATCTCTAGGCAGTGCATATTAACAAAAAAGTACCTCGCCATAATGCGATGTAGAGACTCCACATTCGTCAACCTCTAAACAAACAATTCAAAAAAAAAAAGGAAGTCAAAACAACTTTTTACAAGCATTTGCACTTATTCAAACAAGGATAGATAAATATACCCTAACAAAATCAACCGGGACACGTGCTCGTTCGCTGGACAGTAATTCTTTCGTCAATTTTACAACCTCTCGAAGTAGTCGGTATGTCGAGCAACTTGATCCGATGAAGTGTCGATGACGTTGTACTATCCACTGTAAAGAACGAGGTAACGGCCCCAATACTTGTAAATGCCGCGGACCCTGTTCGTCTTGTTTTAATAAAATAACAAGGACATTTACATTGAGGAAGTGTACTTTTATATTCACATTTCCTTGGGCCCGATTGAATGTCATCTTGAATATTTTTACAGAAGGCAAATATGCCTCAAATTCTGTTAGTCCTCTAAAATCACAGTTGAATAACTGTAAATCATTCAACTCGGGACACCATTTTCCAAGACGGGAAGAAAATGTGTTATCATTCAGCACAATGTGCTTCAATATGAGTCTTTTTAAATTTCGTAAATTATATCTATCTTCCCACCTAACAATGTAATTCGGTAGATATAATTTTAACTGAACAAGAGTTTGTGACAAAAACAGGCCATTAGGGAGTGAAGTGGACAACCGACCGACTAATTTCAGCATACGCACAGAATGATCTATTCCAAACAACACCCACTCTTGCCTTATCCAATGCAATGCCTCGGCCCCCATTGGTAACTCAAAGCTCAAGGTTTCAACCACACTTTCATTATGTTCAAGTATAGTGCGATTAACAAAATGAATAAAATCTAAACCATGATAACCCCTTTGTTCAAAACGATTAATATCAAATAAAAGAGTAGGGATGGAATACCAACAATGCTGAAAATATTGTGATAAAAGACCCAATCGGGCTGCCTCCACAATGCATGCATCCCTTGATAACCTTTCCATAACATGAAAAATTATATCCTCACAAAGGAAACTAAGTCCATTATTAGAAATTGTACCTCGTTCCATGGCTGTTTATATGAACTGATAACAGTTTATACTCTGTTTCTACTCGTGTAAGATGATCCCCTGTCTCCCCTGTTTATACTCTGTTTCTACTCATGCAAGATGATCCTCCGTCTCCCCTGTTTATATCTGCCCTTTTTCGTGGAAGATGATGCTCACAAATATCCCCTGTTTATACTCTGAAAATTCTTTGTAGGGTTTGGTGGAGGAAGAGATTGTTCGATTATACCAACTTTAATTAATTAGCAAGCTTAAAAGAGCACTCTATGAACTGTCAAAACCTATTTTTCTGCTGAAAACCAATCATAGACATTACTGCCTTAGATCAAACTCTTGCAATCTTTTTCTTCTTCTGGTCAAATGTAGTCTTATTATTATCATAAGCCTGTTTCTTAGGCAAACTTGCTCGTAGAAAACCAATTTGTACCTATTAGACAGAAAAACAGAATGGTTGTTATCTTCTATAGAAAAACAGAAACACAATGATATAATGTGAGAAATCAGTGAATACAATTCGCACAAAATCACAATTTCAAGTACATAGACACACAAAATAAACACACAATGTGTATATGCACAAGCAATACCTGTCCACCCACCCTCAGATTAACTTCAAATTGCAACTCAATTGACACAAGTTATCTCAAAGCAAGTCAGAACTCAACCCCCTCCATTTATGTCAAAAACTTTTTCACTAGAGTGATGCCTCGATTGCATAGCTACACCCCAATTTTTGAAACATAAACACCTAACTTTGCACTTTCACACATCTATCAACAGTAACCTAAGGTAAAACTTTGAAAACTTGAAAAATTCTTACCACCTGGTCCAGAAATCAAGCGACAATAGATAGGACCGCCGTCGTTATGCTTCTCGTCTTAAATCTGCATACAGAAATGAAAGCCCCAAATTTTTACATGAACCCTAACTTTCCAATAATTGATTTCTTGATACAACTATCACAAATGATCAACTTACTAGCTTCAGATTTATGGATGGAGGTGATAATCTATCCGCCGGAGTTGAGAGTCGTCGCTGTGGTCCGGGAAGACGAAATTGCCAATCGCAAGAGAGGAGATGAGCTTGGTCTTTTCTTTTGTGAAATGATGAACAGTGCAAAATTTTTCCATTTTATCCACATTTTGATGAACAGTACACGAGTTAGTGCACAGAAAACGCATCTCCGTGTTTTTGATAATTCTGAAATTTTTTGTTCTGGAATAGTCAATTTAATCGCAAAACAGCTAAAAGATGTTCTTCAAAATCTTCACTTTGTGTTCTGGGATTTCTGAAAAATGGAACCGGAGACCTATGGGCCAAACGCATTTTGGGCTTTTTTGTTCTGCGAGAACACTAAGTGAAGTCAAAAACGACGGGCCAAACAGGCACTTACATCCTAAATTAAATAGAAGGCCCATTATCAAAAGACCAGTTTTGAAGAGGGCGAAGTATGCTATATTTATAGGGGAAATCTGAGGCTAAGTTTAGTTCATATTTTTGACATTCATTATCAAATGACCAGTTCTGAAGGGGACGAAGTACACTATATTTATGGGGGGGGGGGGGGGGGGGAATCTGGGACTAATTTTAGTTCATATTTTTGACATTCATTATATTGTGTACCTCTTTTGTTAATAGTGAACGAACCACGTAAATTTTTGTGTCGATTGATCTTTATGCTTTTATTATCGTGCTTATTCGGTCACTTGATTTTTCACTTGTTAAAGTGTATATCAAATTATGATAAAAGTAAGTCACTCATCTTGTGAATGATTTCGATTCAATTAAACCAAGTTTGTACTAGAATTTTTCAGGGACGCTTTTATTTTTTAAAGAGTGATTTTTATAAGCTCTTGAAACTTAAAATCCAGTATAATCACAATCATTATCTTAGTGCATATTCATCTGGATCCCTCCACGCAGATAACTATGAATAGCTTAAAATTCAAATCCTCTATATTTTTAGGAGTTCTTGAAACTTTGACTCTCGTATAATCATAATTATTCTTGTAAGATTAATCTCGATCATCCCTATAAGTAATTATGATTGTCATAAAATTCTTGTGAATGATTTTGATTCAATTAAACCAAGTTTGTACTAGAATTTTTCAGGGACACTTTTATTTTTTAAAGAGTGATTTTTATAAGCTCTTGAAACTTAAAATCCAGTATAATCACAATCATTATCTTAGTGCATATTCATCTGGATCCCTCCACGCAGATAACTATGACTAGCTTAAAATTCAAATTCTCTATATTTTTAGGAGCTCTTGAAACTTTGACTCTCGTATAATCATAATTATTCTTGTAAGATTAATCTCGATCATCCCTATAAGTAATTATGATTGTCATAAAATTCTTGTGAATTATTTCGATTCAATTAAACCAAGTTTGTACTAGAATTTTTCAGGGACACTTTTATTTTTTAAAGAGTGATTTTTATAAGCTCTTGAAACTTGTGCATATTCATCTGGATCCCTCCACACAGATAACTATGACTAGCTTAAAATTCAAATTCTCTATATTTTTAGGAGCTCTTGAAACTTTGCCTCTCGTATAATCATAATTATTCTTGTAAGATTAATCTCGATCATCCCTATAAGTAATTATGATTGTCATTAAATTCTTGTGAATGATTTCGATTCAATTAAACCAAGTTTGTACTAGAATTTTTCAGGGACACTTTTATTTTTTAAAGAGTGATTTTTATAAGCTCTTCAAACTTACAATCCAGTATAATCACAATCATTATCTTAGTGCATATTCATCTGGATCCCTCCACGCAGATAACTATGACTAGCTTAAAATTCAAATTCTCTATATTTTTAGGAGCTCTTGAAACTTTGACTCTCGTATAATCATAATTATTCTTGTAAGATTAATCTCGATCATCCCTATAAGTAATTATGATTATCATAAAATTCAAGTTCTATAAATTTTAAGAGCTCTCAAAACTTCAGTTGTCCTATAATTACAACCATTCTTAGCAAATAGATTCATCTGCATTCCAGATCTTTTGTATAGATAACTATGATTATTTTAAAGTTAAAGTTATCGAAATTTTTAAGAGCTCTCAAAACTTCAAATTTAATGTTGGACAATAGATTCATTTGAATCCCTCCATATAAACTTTCAGGTTATCGAATCTTTTAGGAACTCTCGAAACTTCAACTCTCGTATAATCACAACTATTCTTTGGCAACAGATTCATCTGGATCCCTCCATATAGATAATTGTGGCCATGTTAAAATTCAAATTCTCGAGATTTGTAAGAGCTCTCAGAACTTCAAATTTCGTATCATCACAACTATTCTCGAACTATTTATCATCTGGACCCCTTCACATTAATAACTATGATCATCGTAAAATCCACGTTGCCAACATTTTTAGGAACTTTCGTAACTCCAAGTCCGGCCACGAATTAGGAGTGTGGATGGGGGTGGTGGGGGTGCCACCAAAATCATCCCAAGAGATACATGTGATGTCAGCAATGGAGGCTTTTTGATGTTGTGAAATCACGTGCTCTTACCATATCTTGAGCAGGTGGGGAGTGGTGCAAAGACAGGGCAATTTCTTTTGATTCCCTTTTAAGATTTGTTTCCCATGGCCATTCAATTGTGTGCCCCATGCATGTCTTAGTGCCATTTTTCTCCTTTACTTTTATTTCTTTTTTCACTAATAAAAATTTCTAGACTAATAAATTAATAACCTTATCATACACTTAAGGATTATACTAATCCTCTCTTTTTATAATTCTTATCTTCCATTTTTTGGTAAAAATAAATTTTAATCCCTTTTTTACAGTAGGACCATCGTTTTGATAAGTCGCGAGGATAATATTAAATTTAAATATGATAGAGTTTACGTATGGGTACAATGTAATAAACCGCGGGAAAAACTCAATACATGATGTAGTGATTATACGTGGATTTGATTGATAGGTTGCTAGTATGTTTTGAAATCTAGATGTCTCAATATTTCTGAAATATGGGATTTTTTGATGTGGGATGAGTTAATGTTACTATGTAGGATGGAGGAAATTTCGTTTACTTTTTCTTTGAGGAGATCTCCACCTTTTTCTTTGACGCAATCTTGATGTAGAAATTTACAGTGACTTTTGTTTCAATAAGTCTATGAGAATTCACTTTTGAATATATTTTTTTTGGAGTATTTTTGTTTGCCCTTTATTTGATTTTCATATTAATTCCGAGTCAATTAAAAGTCTTTTCTCCATAGAAAAATAGAATTTTGTTATAAATTTAATTTTTTAAAACATTTAGCATTGACTGAAAAGTCAATGCAGAAACACAAGTTCTAAATGATAATAAATGACGTACATAGTTTATAATGAATTCACTCCGTATCAATAAAATGGTTATAATTTCGCAAAAAATCGTTTTAGAAAAATGCTTCCTTAGTATAATTAATTTCAATAAAATATAACTTAGAAACTATAAGTTTTAAATTATGCTATAACCTTTTAGAACTCATAAACTCTTTTTCTGATTTTTTTCTTATATTTTAATTAAAGTTAAAAGGGCAATAATAACGCGTATACCACGTTCAAAGTTCAACATAGAAAGGATGAATTGCAACTATAAAATATCAATCTTGAAAGTAAAGAAATGCAATAAACAGTATGTGAAATGTTATTCTAATATAAATAGTATGTGAAATGTTGATTTTTGTTCAACTTTTGAATGATTAATGTTTCTTCAAGGCAAATATTGCGCACTAAGTTTTATAATGATATATTTGACTATCTAGACTAGAAATCCATAATCAAATATGCCATTTAGCACAAATAGTGTGTGAAAATGAACTTATAATTTCCTTCACACTTGCACAATTATTTCTAGTAATCCCTTGTTTGGGGTAAAGAATACAAAACTCAATGACAAATTTTGTTTACTCATTATTAGTCAAAGGGTCCATGAAAGATACTCTAATATAATGATGGATTTAAGCATTCTATTAAGATCGTGATCATCTTATTATACTTTAGCTTATTTTTATCTCTCAAAAAATAAACGTGTCTTATTTCCAAAAATATGTAATCACGATAAAATGGATTGTGCTTTTAGCAAGGTCGTCTTAACCAATAATATCTAGAGTTTTTTTATTATTGTTTAAATAGAAATTACGTAAATATTTGGATTTTACGACAATAATAGAAGCCCGAATTTAGGATATTGTCAACCTTTTTTTCAATTTTGTTAATACAATAGCAAAGGGCTCCATAGAGCTTGTCATAACATGTGACTGACAATCAAAGATAATCTAGAAAATCTTCATTTGTCCTTGGAAAGATTTCAAGTAAATCTTTATTAATTAGAGAAAATGGAACTTATTCAGACTTTGGAGCACAAGTCGATAAACGAGAATGACTTGACATAACTCTTGCTAGTTTTGGGGCAAATTTTATACTTTTTTGAATCCTTTTATAGAATAATTTTGGTCAAATATTACTGGTGGTCCTGAAATTTTACTTTTATCTCACTTTAGTCCATTAAATTTAAAATATGCGATGTTAGTCCCTTAACTTTCAAAATTATTTTAATTTACTCCTTGATGTAATAATTCAGTTAAGAACTGACGAAAGATAAAAGAAAAATTGATATTGCCCCTGAACGTAGGAGTATTCCATCTAGATAGGGAATATTACATCAATTGCTCACGGATTGTGATTTTTCAAGAACTGTAGTGAGTCGAGTTTGAAAGTTGACGAACCAACAAGACATATTTTATATTTGTGGGACTAAAGCAGAATAAAAGCAATTTTTCTAACCAATTTAGCATAGTGTTTTCTCATCCACTAATTATCAGTAATTCGAATAAGATATTTACTAGTATTGGGTTAATTAAAACGTGTTATAATTTCTTAAAGAGTCATTAAGACTTTGAAGACCACACACTTTATGGATAATAAATTGGTACCATTGTCTCTCCATCTTTAGGACAAGGATATGCAACCCATAATAAATCAAAGTAGATATCCATAGATATGTGTCCACCCCATAGGAACCTTACACATGCTTCCTTTCCATATTTTCATGATTGTTTTGATAGATAAAATATTTAGGGGAATTTTTTCCTAAACATGGCGTAATTTAGATTGTAACTTGTAACTCATTGAATGTGAATAATGTTGGAAAATACTATATGTTGATATCATCATATTTAGTTCAAGGGTTTGCAATTCTTCTTTGGTAGTACACGAGTATATATTTGAGGCTATTTTAAATTAGTATTACTATTTATTATATTTTTAAAAGGACGTGTCACTGAAAATACAACTGAATGATAATAATTAAAAAGATAGTTTTACTAAGATGGTTTTACCGTGATTGTTTATCAAAATTATGGGAAATTGTACTAAGAGAAGTAATATTCTTGACATTGTAATTTAAGTCATGCGTGCTTCTAAATAGTTTGGAATTTTCATATACCATATTTTGAGGAATAGTTGGTCAAAATCGAGTCGCTACATCTCTTTCTAGGAAGAAATAAAATGAAATATTATTACAAATAATTATCAATCACAAGGTTCGGAATATTCGAAAGAATGTTTGAAGCATCCCCCTTTAAATAAACGAAGTCGACCCGTGGTAAGTTGTGATGCGCAACCTGGTTACCCATTCGGCGGCAAAATGAAATAGAAAACGAAGAAAACAAAGCTAAATGCAACTTAATGTCTGAAAATAAAGGGTCTAATGGAAAAGAAGTCTTGTAATTGGAATCTCACCTTCTGATTAAGAGATAATAGTCATCTTCAATCACAACGTCCTTGAGCCCTAGTCAATATCCCATGCAAACCATGCCTCTGAGCCCATGCAATACACGAGCTCTTTGAGCCACGCGCTACAATCCTCGGGAAAATTCTTATATGAATCGGGTCTTAGGCCCCACCTGTGAATCTTATGGTTGTGAATAAAACACCTTTGTTGTTTTTTAATTCAAAATTATATATTAAGTGATGTGTATCATTCACATCCACAAGGTGCACAAGTGGAGTCTAAAATCCGATGTAAACAAGTATTTTCCCAATCCTCGTGCTTTGTACCACCCAAATTGTCTAAATTTTTAAGATCGAAGTAAATCATGATTAGACACATATTTGGCGGCCTCCGTGGTACATCTCTTTTGACTTCTACATTTTTAGGAAATACCGAAATAGTATAACGAATTACTTACAAAAAGGAAATAGTATAATTAATTTAATGAAATTAGTCCAACATAAAGCCTTGCTCGTCTATAGATAGCCAATGTTTAATATTACATTCTATATCTAATAGTTAAAAGAATTGTTAAATAACGTATTCGAGAAATAATATATTTCGACATTTGAAACAGTACACAAATAAAAGATTACGTCTCTACGTGGGTATTAATTATTTATACATAAATGTCACGTCATGTTATGTTTGTAAAGACTACTTTCGATATCTAATATTCTCTTTATTAAGATAAGATGGTATCATAAACTTATTATATTTCTACATCTAATTTTTTCTTACGAAAAATACCTAAAGCGCAATTCAAAAGGGAGGATAAAGCAACAAAATCATCGTACAATTTGATACCTCAAAAAAAGATGATATTTTGACTTTTGGCTCTTCGGAATTCGAATTGGATGAAAGTCAGACACTAATTTATTATATCTCCTTC
This sequence comes from Buddleja alternifolia, assembly GCA_019426215.1. Taxonomy (NCBI): domain Eukaryota; kingdom Viridiplantae; phylum Streptophyta; class Magnoliopsida; order Lamiales; family Scrophulariaceae; genus Buddleja; species Buddleja alternifolia. The sequence continues at coordinate 4,491,119 of CM033401.1, forward strand.
CTAGTGCTTAATGCATAAGGGCCTCTCCAATGGAGAGCTATTTTGTAGCTTTTAGCTCCAAAATTGCTCTCCAATGGAGAGCTATTCCCCTGCGCTATTTTAGCGCAGGGGAACAGTGCAGCGCTATATTTAGCGCTGCACTGTAGCTCAGAGCTATTTTAGCTCTGAGCTATACTTTTTTGTTTTTGTTTTTTTGTCTTTTTTTTCTTTCATTTTTACCCCCAAAGTTTTGTAATTAGTCATTTCAGCCCCTTCTTTCATTTCACACCCTTTCATTTTCGCCCCTTTATTTTGTATTTATCTTCTTTCTTGTTTTTTTCAATGAATGTATATATTATTTTAATTTAACCAAAAGAATAAACATTTAACTAAAAGTAGTACAAAAGGCATATTCCATATAATTTAAAACATTTATCAACTTCAACATAGAACAATGTTACATAAATACCTAAAATTACACAATTGAAAGGGAAACATACATAATACAAGATAAATAGAGCATAAAAAAATAACAATAATTTAAAATGGTGGTAAATCTGATCCATTTCCTCCTCCAAAATTAGGAAAATAGTCACCATAATAATTTGACGCCGACGATGGATGTGGATATTGATTTTGTTGAGCTCTTTTCTGTATAATAGATGCTTGTTCAGCTTGAATAAAAGCGCAAACCATCTCATCAATGATACAAAATAATGAAGTATAGTTTAATAAATTTCAATTATTTAATATTATTATTATTAAAACTCTATTATTTACTTGGATGAATATGTAATACAAACATAAAATTTGGGGTATTTGTGAAATATGAGAAATAGTATAAATGAGGTGTAAAAATATTATTATTATTATAATGAATAATGATTTAGAGCAGAATATAGAGCAGTACATTGGAGTTAATATACTGTAGCAGAGCTAAAATAGAGATAAAGTTGGAGTTATTTTAACTCCATACATTGGAGATGGCCTAAGACTTTTTAGAATGAAATATATATTATATAACATATGAATAAGGAAAAAAAATAGAGGGGGGGTGGGGGGATTTGACTTTGTTTTGAGAAATTAATATTCAAATGAAAGTCCTAAAAACTGATTTTTGCAAACGAAATATTTGTTTTTGAACTATGGTCTACTTATAAAAATAACGTTTGGGGTCTCAGACCTTTCAATGTTATTAGGTTGAGTAGAAAAATTTGCTCTTTTCTTTGAAAATATTATGCATAATATATTTTGAACAATATTATGTAATTCGTGATTCAAAGCTTGTTTATTCATTGTGCATCATTTCTGCATTAGAAAATTCACGAAGTAAATTATGACAAGATATATATATATATATATATATATATATAAGTTGTTAATATTCGATGATAGAATATATATTGTTAATACACTCACGATGATAAATCTCTCAAGTATAAATTCCTTTCTCTTTTAATTGGAATTCGAGCATAAATCCAAATGTGCAGATGATCTCAATAGGAATGAGACAAAAAAATATCTTGAAAATAAGCCCAAAATACATACACGCGAACGTATAGATTATCTTGCAGTGGACAAGTACATGTTACAATAATAATTATGTGAAGGTGCACAATTTTTTAAATCATAGTCCTTAAGATAATTTTGAAATTTTAAAAAATAGTTGAATAATGTTCAAATGAGCTGTTGAACTGGCTACTACATAATAAACAAAATATAGAGAATAAGATGCATTGAACCTTCCGCCATGGCGATTTCTTTAAGAGATATGCCACGTACATGAAATCTTCTTTGATTATATACAAATTTAACTTGACACAATTTGTGTGTTGTCACTCTATATTTATATACATTCTTGAATAATATAATGCTCACTCCATCCTACCCACCCCACCCTACCCTAACAAAAACCTTTTGTGAAGGCAAGTTATAAGATTATATATGTATATATATATATATATATATGTATATGTATATTCAATTGTAAAACACTTTCCAAATAAGAGGTTAACACCCAACTGTGTGGATATTTTTCATGTCAGTATAATGTAGATCCAATATTATAAATGGTAAAAGGGACTATCAAAATCTTTGCTAATTACTACATACCCACCTTCTACTATTTTCTATGATAATAAATGCGAGAATTAGTCAAATATAAAAAAAATGTTATGGTTAGAAAAAAATGTAAAAAACTTACAAAGAGAAACAAATTTATTTGTATGTTTTCAACTAACAAAACAAAAATTATAGGGAAAAATTACTACCCCCCACCCCACCCACCGACCCACACATTTTTGTATCCGGAAGATCCATGAAACTATTTTTCAGTCTCAAAAATTTATTTTACAAACTTTTCATTCTAAATAACCCAAAAGTTAGGAGTAAGAACTTTTTGGACTAAATTACCCTACATTTATTAAGTCAAGAATTGATTAATTAATTTTTTTTATCTAATTGTTTATATTTTAAAATTGATAAATAGTATAATATGGATTTTATTTTTTAATATTAAATATTTATATTTTGATTTTAATGTGGTAATTATCTAAAAATATATTTTTTATTTTTTCTTAAATATATTAAAAAAAACTCTAAAAATTTAATATAAAGAGTAAAACCAAGTAGTATCAATTATCAGTATAAAGTTCTAAATAATTAAATTACTACAGGAAATTACAATTAATTAATTTTTAATCTAGATTGATAATTGTAATTAAGTTTATAAAAAAATTACTAACCCTAAATTTTGGGGGATTTGACATGAAAAGTTGATGGAATGAGTTTTTTAAATTAAAACATATTTTCATGATTTCTTTTAATACAAATTTTATTGTAGGGGTTTTTTAGTAATTTTCCCTAAATTATAACTTATGTAGACCCACCCATAGGGAAAATGAAGGCAAAATAAATAAATTAATAAATAATAGCTCCCAGCAAATGATGTCTAGTTCTACTAGCGAAATTGTTGCCCCAAAATATTAGAGATCTTGGGTTCTGCTCTCACCGACAGCGTGTGAGTCTTTCTCTAGTTTATTAGTAGTTGTTAGTTATTAGTATTAGTGTTATTTATTGATTGATGAAATAATATTCATGATATAATTAATACATATAACCGATTATCTTAAAAAATAACTGCTCTCATGAAAAATTGCTTTCTTCTTTTATAGAAAGTAAACCAATTCTAGAGTTGAAACCCAATGTCTTAAGACAATTTTAATTTGGTTAAGAGCTCTAAGTCGGCGCCCTTTATGCCTCTTCCACCACGCAAATGATGTAAAGTTGAGTTCCCTTTCTCTCCACCACTTCCACATATACAAAGAAAGAAGAAAATTTGTTCAATATAATGTCTTTAAGCTAAATCATTTGTTTTTTTTTAACTCATGTTGGGAATGAATTAAAAGATAGAAGAATATGGAAAAATAAAATCAAACAGGGAGTTGTACTACATTACAACTCAAGAAAATCTTGTCGATATTCAAGTTACAGATTACAAGAGACATGTCTAATTATTTGCACTTGAAATCTAGACTATCAGTACTGTAAAGTTATCAAAATATCCTAAAAATACACAAATATATACTATTGTTTATATTTGATTAAATGGGAAACCAATCAAATCAAACATAAAATGATTAAACCAAAGAAATTATTAGATGATCTAATGCTTACTCAATAAACCATTTTTAGTAATGTACTAAAGTCAAAGAGGAAGCTTGCACCATTTGAACCATAAATAGGAAGAAAATGGTACATATATAGCACTAACAAACTTATTAGTATTATTGTTATTATCATTATTATTTATTATATTATAATTGTTAGTAACCAAAAAACTTTATTATATTATAATTATAGTATTGGTTTTGATGATTTAAATGTGATGGTCCCAAACTCCAATTCCAATGAAGGATTTGGTCTTTAAAACAAAGGATTCTTTGTTTGGTTTGGAGTTTTCAAATCATGATTCTTGCCGGGTATTGTGGGTCAGGTCGGCTTTACATAAAGAACATGGCAAATGCCCTTGTGGGGTTTTTAGGTGTCCATGTCTTCAATCCAATTAATAATTTTCCAAACTTACAAAGCATTTATGAATTATGGAATGGAATTAATTCTAATTGATCTATGTTTATTTTGATATTACTAATGTATCACTCATTAAATAATAGGCCGATGAGTGTAATTTGCTTAAGGTCGTTTTCCATCCTGGTTCACATTCTCCCAAAAACAAGAGTTTGAGTAAGATATTTGTACATTTGACTGATATATATGTTGCTCTAGTGTGTCAAGTATCAGCAACATTTCTATTTTTTTTATTTTTTTTTGATGGGTGGATTTTTACCCACGGGATGTCCGGGCCAGCTTTCGCGCACCTCAACTAATCCCCGCTCGCGGTGTGTGACTGCCGCTGGTTAAGCATTATTTTGACAACGCCAGAAATTGATCCTGGGAGCACAACGGCATCGACCCCAAATTGTCCCAGTGACAGCCTTATACCACTGGGCCAAGAGAATTGGTTCAGCAACATATCTATGCTCCCACACATTATCCACACATACTCTTGTAGGTTGTGACAATATGGGACAAGCGTTTTTCTACCTCCCATCATCCTGAGTTAAGGGTTTAAATGTACTTGGACCGACATGTTTAGTCCCTCCAAGACAATTTAAGCTTGTGTGCTTAATCGACTTTTCACGATATCTATTTCTTCAAAAGTCATAAGAATCATAAGTAGGTCTAGATTTTGAAAATAGGATCACTATCTTCTTTTCCGGTTCTATCGAGTCTTGAAACAAGCTTCATGCATGTCGATAAATTAGATTATTAATAGAACTAATTAAGTCGAATTAATTTGAATTCTTTATCATTATCTTTTTGCAGTTTGAATAAAATGATTGATAAATGAATGATCCCTTATCAATTGGAGTTGGGAAAAAATAAATAAGGGTGAACTGCACGTAAATCTTCACTTTATTGCAAATCACCAAATTCCTATTTTTTCGCAAATTACAACGAGACCCTCTTAAGGAGACTATATGTAATTTTTACAAGGGGTAAAATTTTAAGACATTTTAAATACACAAGGAGTGTAATTGTTAAATGCTTTAACACAAGAGTGATTTCTTGTGATTTCGAAAAGATCATTTTTTTTTAGGTAATTGACCATAACATAAGAGCTATGTAGGTAATTATCGCTTTCTTTTTAAATCTTCCATAAATGAACGATTCTTCATTTATTTGCAAAACACAAATTAAAAGACACCTAATCTTAAGGCCACCCACAATATCTTTTTTCCAGCTTGTACCTTAGGTTTTGTTGTTTCTATCTATATATGTATGTTGTATTTTAATTGCATGATTAAGGGGACACCTAGCCAATCTATAGAAATCCTAGTTCGTGCTGGTTTTTTGGTATCTTTTTAAAGATATCATAATAAATGTTAGCTCCCATTTTATTAAAAGAAAAAAGAATGAAATTTATTTATTGCTAGACAAGAAATACTTTTGGGTATTTGGTATACCCTACTCCAATTAGTTATGAGATAGAATATATGGTGGTGCCCTTATGAAGAGATGTTGGGGCAAATGAGATTGCCCTTAACAAGCCCCATTAGGGCATTTTGTGTGTCCACCAAATCCCATATCTTTTGCTTTGTATTCACGTGTAAGGATTTAGTAGTTGCAACTTGCAAGCAAAAATTAATGTTAAAACTACCGAGACATGCTGGTCTAGTAGTATCCACCTCCCACTTTATGTGAGAGATTTTGGGTTCGAGTTCAGGCTACCACAAGTTGTGGCTCTCCTCTCCTTTATGGATCTCTTTTATGAAGTTAGATAGAGTCTTTATGGCTCAGATTATGACTATCAATCCGGGTTTATCAGACTAAATATTTAGAGTATTCCCCTTCGTCTTGAATTTTTTAAAAATAATGTTAAAACTTCTGATATAATTATAATTATTCACATATAATGTACTTTAAATATGTTCCACTGCATTGATGGCTTTGATTCGTTTGAACTTCCGAATCCTTGCAGCTCCTAGAATGGCATGCTTTTCCAACTATGTCTGACCTCAAATTTAATATAAAAATGTACTAGATAAACAATTTACTGCATTCGAATTTCTCTCATTAGAATTCTAATACTAGGGAACTTTTTAGGATCCATTTTTTAAAATATTGCAAATAAAATTTTAATATCTAATTACATTCATGTACGTATAAAAAATTCAAAGAAAAACAATTGTACTATCTAAGATTTGGGCTTAATTGTATAATCCAAATTCCAAAGTTACCTATACCAATTTTAATTACAAATTTACAATTATTACAAAGCCATATTGGGCTTATTCATGAACACCTATCTAGTAGCCCAGTCCGACTAAGAGTCTAAAATAAAGGCAATATAACTTGGGCCATGCTTCGGTGGCCCATATAAATAATGAGTTGTTTAGGACTTTGGAGTGGGGTCAGAATAATAGAACATTATGTAAATATTAGTCTATTAAAAAAGAAATAAAATAATACTAGCATTTTTTATTAACAAAAAGGTAGGAAATATTTAATTATGTCACACTTGTATCTAGTCTAAAACCCGTACTTAGACATATTATTATTGCAAATTTATTCAGGAATGATGATAAAATGACGAGTTGTGAATACTTTTGAGGAAATTACTAACCATAAAAAAAAATATTATGATTTTTGTCTGTACAATTGCAACTAAACTCAATAACAATAATCTTCCAAAAGTTACGCGACAATTGTTACTTTAGCTAACAAATTTGTAGTAACAAAATTCTCTAAATTATTAAAACTAACACGTACAAAATCTGATATTATTATAGGACCGGTGAAACTTTATATATATATATGTGTGTGTGTGTGTGTGTCATTTTAGTTTGATTTAATATGGTGGAGATAGTTGAACATAATCATATTATATTATTATCGGTTTGTTATAAAGATCTAGGCTATGTTTGGTTATGTTTTGGGATGGTATTTTGGTGAGAATTATTGGTGAAAATTTTATGGGGACACGTGCAATTTTGATGAGATTATGTTTGATTATGTTTTGGGAGTTGTTTTTTGAGTGATTTTTTGGTGAGATAGTGTTTGGTTTTGTTTTCAGATGAAACATAAATTACTGTAGTTGTCAAATCATGTAAGTTTTTGTCTGTCAATAATTAAAAGTTATAATATAATATTAAAATTGTAATAATTATTATATAGATAAATATATATGTATATATGTACAAATATATATGTATATATGTAGGTAATAGTAGTATATATAATATTGAGATTGTAATAATTATTATAGAGATAAATATATATATGTATATATGTAAGTAATAGTAGTGTATATATATTCTTAAAAGAAAAGTTTATATATATACATATATATATATATTTAACTACAAAATTATATTTAATTTACGAAAATTAAAAAAAAAAATTGAAGACAACATTTCAAATGTCGTCTTCAATTTTTTCATTTTTATTTTTTTATTTATGATATGTCGTCTTCTAATTATATAAAAAAATAAATAAATATATATATATAGAAAAAATTATATTTAATTACAAAATTATATTTAATTTACGAAAATTATATAAAAAAAGAAAATTGAAGACGTTCAATTTTCTTTTTTATTTATTTATGAACAGTGAAGACGACATGGCACATGTCGTCTTCACTGTTCATTTTTATTTATTTTTTTAATTATGAAGAAGAGATTTTATATGTCGTCTTCTAATTATATATATATAAAATAATATATATATATATATATATATATAGAAAAAATTATATTTAATGACAAAATTATATTTAATTTACGGAAAAAAAAAATTGAAGACGACATTTCAAATGTCGTCTTCAATTTTCTTTTTTTTATTCATGCACAGTGAAGACGGCATTTTATATTTATGTTAAAAATATATATATATATATATATATATATATATAGTGTGTGTGTGAGAGAGAGAGAAAGTGAGAGAGTGAGAGGAAAGAGAATGTGTCAGATAGAGTGAGAGAGTGAGAAAAAGAGGAGAGAGAGTGTGTCAGAAAAACAGGGAGCACAATCATTACTTTTTTTTTGGACAAAAAATTGACAACTTTCTTGGTGAAAAATTGTGTGATCCAAACATAACTTGGCCAAAAATTCTGACGAAAATGGACTTGAAAACATAACCAAACATAGCACTAGTTTTTCATTGAAATGTTCAAATACTTGTCACTAACTTTTAAAGGGAGTTTAGAAATATAATCTGAATTTTATTTGATTTTCTTCTCAACTATCCCAATAATATCCAATTTACGAATTTTAGAAGTTTCCAATCATCATTTTATTACAATGTTTATAATTTAAAGTTATGCAGTTCGAGAATCAAATTTTGCAGGGAGAATTACATTTTTTGTCCTTAAATTTTACTACTAAAATAATTTTGGTCCCTCATCTGTGGGACTCTGTAAATTTAGTCCTAAATGTTGCATTTTTAAAGTCCTCGTCGCTGGGGGTGGATGTCATTAGGGGTGGGCATTCGAGTGGGATTTAGGGTACCCACCGACCTGATCGAGTCCAGGTATTTCAGGGTCGGAACTGTCCAAAATTTTCGAGTATTGAGTATATCCAAACATGTAAGTTTGGGTCGGGCATTGGTATGAACAATCCTACTCAAATTACTCGATCTGATAACTGAAGTTTTTACAAAAGAAAAAGAAAAAAGAACTCCTATTCTTCTCTTAAAGCCCTTACCTTTCATTCTTCAAAATGAATTATCAACCCTATTATTTGACTTGCTACTAATTATCAACACTATTACTTGATTTATTGTTAATTATTGATGAGTTGTTAAACTTGAATGTCAAATGAATTAGTTGTTCTATCATTGCATGAATTTAGGAAGAAGAATAAGAAGAAGAAAGTTGGATTTAAGAAACAGAGGCATAGTGTAGGACTTGCAATATGCTGATTAGTAGCCCATTGCAAGGTTCGGGTACTCAAAATTCGAAGGGTGCTCAAAATATTCGGGTCCTATTCTATATCACTCGTCGACCACCCCTACTTGTCGCTAACTTTCCGTGCAATAAATAGGACCAAAACTATTTAATTTAGAGAAAATTACATGCACACCCCAAACTCCATGACTTTTTCAAAATTACACAAAGTTCGCTTCATATTAAGATATTTTAAATATTATACCTTATATATATAAAATTTTTTATAATTTTACTCATATAAACTTTATAAATGGACTCTTTAAGGGGTGTCTCGTTGTAATTTATCAAAAATTGAGAAAATTTTGATAATTAATAATAAAGTGAGCGGATCAAAAGTGCAGTAATTCTGCCCACTTGTGTACAACAAAAGCAAAATTTTAGTAAGTATTCTTGGCGGACAAAACGAGACCTTTGTCATCAGTGATCAGACATACATTTCAATCCACATTATATCTCTATAATCTTGAGAATTGAATAATCTATATATATATATATATATATATTTATGCCATGAATTTAAGACTTATCTTGACTGCAATCGCACTTCCACTGGTGGCCGTGGCGACTGCGTTCGCCACCACTGGCGTCTTCACTCCGCCGCCCGTACAGGGGTCGCACGACGTCCTCGCCGGCGCAGAGACGGTTCATGTCCCCGGAGCCGTCGGGCCGGAAAGCCTGGCATTTGATCTCAGCGGCGGAGGACCGTACACTGGCGTCGCCGATGGCCGTATTCTCAAGTGGGACGGCGTAGATTGGGTGGAATTCGCCGTCACATCGTCGGAAAGGTAATTAATTTATACCCTCTCTGCTATATACATATATATATATGTTTTATATCTTGAGCTGACAAAATCATAGGTTTATGTACCTTTCTTGTCTTTATGTCATTTTAACAAACACATGGAACATGAATTAGATATGAGATATCAGAGAAGAGGTTCTTGTTATAGATAGGAGAAGTGAATTGGTGATTCATCCAATGTTGGCAAATTTAGTCTTGTAACATTAACTATAGAGCTAGGACCGTAAACGCGTCGAGAGTCGGAGCCAAACACGTTAATGTTCAAGCTTGTTGGAATTATTATCGAGTTTTATAATTTGTGTTTGAGCTCAATTTGATGGTTAATTGAGTTGCGCTTTAATCGAGCCGAACACGAGTAACTTGACTTTTTCCACATAAGTTATCATTTTTTACTTATAGAGTCAAGCTCAAATCGAACTTCAAACTTATCGAACACACAAAAATTTGTTCAAATATGGTTTGAGATATTAAAGAACCAAGCTCAATGAACTTTTAGCGAGCGATCTTGAGTCGAGTATCGAATAATTTAGTTCGTCTTCCAGCTATCCAATCCAATTGTCAAGAATTTAGGATAAACTTCCTCGGAAAATGAAAAGTTGCTGGGAAATTTGTATGTGACGGGCACATGACCTATTTAATTTGAAAATATCACTGTTGGAAGAAAAATCATCATGCGCTTGCAAAAAATGCCAGTTAGCATAAAACATCATTTTTTGGTCCTAACTTGCACAACATGTATTATTTAAGCTCCGAAATGGAAAACCATCCAAATTAGATGATCACATAGGCAAGTATCACTTTCCGAACACTTTCCTTTTCGATGCAATTTGTCATTGAATTGCTAATATTGCAATTTCCGAAACTAATTTTGCCAACACTTATTACTTAGACGACTAATATTGCAATTCTTCCAATAAGAAAATATATCCTTTATGTTTATTGATGAGAACTTATTTCATGGATAGGGTTACTACACTTTTGATGGCTTCTATAGTCTTTGTACGATATAGGGAGTTGGACGTATCCCAATTTTGATGAACCACGTAAATCTTTCCGCTCTTTTCATGATTTATGTACTCAATTTCTTGCTTTGTTCTAACACGTATCGAGCATTGAGCATTGAATTTGATGCCTGTGTTGAAGGGAAGAATGTACTAATCCATTCAATCCTAAAACGGAGCATATATGTGGAAGACCACTAGGACTAAGGTTTCACAACAAAACTGGAGATCTTTACATCGCTGATGCCTATTTAGGACTCCAAGTCGTCGGGTCAACTGGAGGAATTGCTTCGCAGCTAGTAACAGAAGTAGAAGGCCAGCCCTTACGCTTTACCAACGACATGGATATCGACGACGAGAAAAATGTGATTTACTTCACAGATTCCAGCACAGAATTCCACAGAAGGTATATGGATTCAACACTCCAAATGTTTATACTTTTATGGTAATTTATATAGACACGCCATAATGAGGTTTGAGAAATTACCTTAACCTCCCCTGTCAGTAAAAGCCTATTACTATTTAATCCTCGGTTAGTACAAAGCAGATTGCAATTTCACTCCTATTTTTTCAGGTTGTTAGAATCTGACAGAGTGTCTTGGTAATTTGTAAAACGTTCTGGGGCTTCTGGTAATTACCTAATCAATGAGGAGTGCATGTAATTATCCTACTTTTTAACTGAAAAAACGACATTTTATTTCAGTGCAAGAAGCTATTGTCTTATATTTCGATTTGAAAACATGTATTGACCATGGCTTGATTTTTCCATCCAAGGGAATTCATACCATCAATTTTTACGGTAGACAAGACGGGCAAGCTGATGAAGTATGACATATCGAGCAAAGAAGTGACAGTTTTGCTACGAGGCCTTGCTTTTGCCAACGGTGTGGCCCTGAGTAACGATCGTTCGTTTCTGTTAGTAGCTGAAACCACTACACTTAGAATAACGAGGTTTTGGCTTCAAGGCCCGAATGCTGGGAAAACCGACACATTTGCTGAGTTACCAGGCTTTCCAGACAACATAAGAAGAAACTCAGAAGGGGATTTTTGGGTTGCTTTGCATTCAAAAACTGGGCTCTTGGCGAAATGGGCAAGTTCGTATTCGTGGTTTGGGAGTACGCTTTTAAGGCTTCATTTGAGCTTCAAGCAACTGCATTACTTTTTAGTGGGAGGGAAGCCTCATGCAACTGCGATAAAGCTAAGCAACGACGGGAAGATTTTGCGGGTTCTGGAAGACGTCGAAGGGACGACGTTGCGGTTTATCAGTGAGGTGGAGGAGAGGAATGGGAAGCTGTGGATTGGTTCTGTGATCACGTCTTATATAGGAATTTATACTTTGTAGGCGCGGTGATATTACTGGAGCTGAAAACACAAATTAAATTACTTGAGATTGATTGTTGGAAGCTTGTTTGATCTCGTACGTTGGACATAACAAATTAAATTGACCGACTTTTTTATGTTATGTAAGATTTGAATAAATAATGTTGAAATAAATATTGAAATATCAAGTTACTTGAGTTCAAAAATCATAGTATGATAGTAAAACTAAGTTTACACAAATTTTTTAAACTTGATCAAAAGTAACATAAATTTGGACAGTATATTATTCGACTCGATTCGCTTACACGGAAATGCCAATTGCCACTGAAACGAAGTAAAACTTTTTATTAGACTTAAGTAGGGATTTGTGAGCAATGAGTGTCTATGTTCATAAAATGGGCCTGAGGAAAACCTTATTAAAATTTGGCCCATATATTAAGCCGTACTAGAAACCAAGTTGGTAGAGCCCACCTAAACTTGGTTGTCTTCTCGTTTTATTGGGCTCTCAATATGCTCGGCCCAGATGAGTGAAAATCAAACATTGTTTTCTTTTCGAAAAAATATGTAGAAAAAGCTAGAGACAATACAAATTGTTTTGTGAGTGAGCAGGGGCGGAGCCATAGTGACTGATAGGGACACCTGTCCATCTCAACTTTGAGAAATATATCTTTCTGTTTTATAAATTTTTGAAATTTTCATATTTGCCTTCCCAAAATTCAAAAATATCAAGTATTTAACCCCTCTTTTTTAGTCGGCACTCGAACCCCAAATTCTGGCTCTGTTCTGAGTTAATTATTTTCGTAGTATGACAGACAACTTCAGAGCTAATGGCCTATGTTATACCTTTACTTCAAATAGACTTCGGGTCATTTACAATTTGGCCCATTATATAAATTCTATTTCAAATTAACCTACTTTGGTTGGGTTATTTTTAGGAAATAATTATAACAATGTGGTGAATCCGATAAGGCTTCTACCAGCTTGGGTTACAGTTATATCCGAAAACTATTAAGAATTACTTCATCAAAATTTAAAACACTTAACATGGAAGCACAATAATACTTTTCTATAATAGCAGACACCCCCTCAATTATATGGTGATGTGCACTTTGCCCCCCAATTTATTGAAATGTGCGATTTACCCCCTCACTTATAAAAAATGTGCATTTCACTCCCTCGGGCAACTCGGGCAGATTCAGGCACTTCACTTATCATAAAAATTGAACTTTTGCCCCCTGACTTATGTGTTTTTGTAGCACTTTGCCCCCTGACTTATATATTTTGTAGCACTTTGCCCTTGTCCGAACTGCCCGAGGGAGTGAAGTGCACATTTTTGATAAGTGGGTGGGTAAATCGCACATTTCAATAAATTGAGGGACAAAGTACATATCATCTCATAATTGAGGGGGTGTCTGCTATTATCCCTATTTTTAATTATAGTAGCACTTTATTTCCACTTGATTGAGCATATATATAGTTATATATATGAGAAATAAAAAGTTGAGATCAAAATCGACATTCTATCAATAAAAAAAACAAAAAGAAGATCAAAATCGTCAGGGAAGCTGAACACAAAGACGGGATATAATTAATTCTATCCTTGTGACAGATAGTTTTGTCCTTTTTACAGCAAATTAAACACTTGTTTTGATTTCCGCATCAAAATCATTCGTTTTGGACCCCTTCACAATTTGTAGTTTTGTACACTTTATTTTTCCAATAAATAAACAAAAAACACAAACCACAAGGATCATAATCCTGTCAGATTCCTACAATGTATATAATATTATTTGGGTTTTTCTCGAAAGTCACCACATAACGTGGGTGGATATATAATTAGTGGACACAATATACTATACAAGTTTGGACGTTTTGTGTTTGTAGCCCATAAGAATTTCTATGGAACACATAATTTTGTTTAAATTTGTGCGAAATTATATACTGGATCGAGACTATTGATTTTGATCCAGTTTTTGGTTATTGGATCAATAATAGAGGAATTCAATGGCCAAAATTGGATCGAAACCACTGAGCTCAGTCCAACATAGAATGACCCTAAATTTGTTGCGTCACATTTTTTTTATAAATATTGCGATTTTTTCATCTTCTTCGTTGGTGAACATAGCACATTTTGAGTGAAACACGTAAATACTAACAATAATTCTAAATTTCTCGTACGGAACTATTTGATCAACGATGATTTTCAGCATCATTGTGCCATGAATTACTATGTCCCATATACTTTACCAATATGCAATTATATGCTATTTTATTACATTCATCCATCATGTGATTAGTTAAATATAGTTAAACTCAATCAAATCTCGAAATGTATGAATTATTTAATTTCTTAGCTTAAACCCTCCAATCTTGAAGCCAAAAAATTTGTGGTTTTCAGATAATTTATTCCTACTTATTCTTTTGATCAAGATTCTACCGGTCAAATTCAAAGTTAACGAATAGAAAAGCATGCACTTAATCTCAGGGAGGGATGGAGTCGGGGGTGGCTGGAAGGTGCGCTCACCCCACTCAATTTTGAAAAATAATTTTTTTTACCTTATAAAATTTTTGAATTTTGAATTTCGTCCCCTCTCAAAATCGAAAAATATTACTTTTTTCCCCTTTTCTTTGAGTTCGCCCTCCCAAATTCAAAATACTGACTATAACAAAAGAGATATAAGAGTATAAAGTATGTCAAAAGTTGTAATTGAACCTAATTCCTTATTATATTTCCTCCCATAAATATAGCGTACCGTACTGCGTTGAATCCTTCGTCTATCTGATAAAAAAAAAAGTGTATAACTATATCACAATAATCTCGCCCCCCTAAGTAAAATTTCTGGCTCCATCCCTGCTTAATCTGTTACTAATTAACACAAGCGTACATAAATAATGATTAGGATATAAAAAGAGAGGTTGCATTGTGGAACAAAAAATAACCCGATTGGATGTTTCCAATTTCTCGTTTCACACAGATTTTTTTCATCAAAAATACATTTGTTTGACATCTCCCAAAAATATTCTAAAGAAATACTACACACAAGTTCTCAGAAAAAAATCTCAAATTTCTTTGAAAAATGTATTTACTTGGCATTTCTCTTAAAAAGTTAGAATTTTTACTATTCATGATTAGACAATTCACTCAATAATTAAAAAAAATTTGTCCACCATATCTTGATATAATCATCAAAATAATCATATATCTTTATTTGAAATGATATAAACTACGAAATAAGATTCACTTTGCATATTTCTAGACGCCTTAATCGATGAATATAACTTAAATATGTTAAATATTTTTACAAAAACGAAACTCATCCATACCAATTTTCCACACAAAAAAAATTCTTACAAAATAAACATATCACATCACATTTAATAATTACACCTTTTTTTTATCAAAAAAACTCATCCAAATACACTTTCTCTATCATATCTCTATTTTCTTAAAAATAATTTCTCTCACTTTATCAATAAAAAATGAGAAATTATAAATAGACGTCCATCGGACCCAAAAAATTTCTCTCCATGTATGTATTAACCAACCAATCACTATTTTGTACACGTCGTTGTGCATTTATGCAAGTATTACTGAAGATTTGAATTGCATTAATAAATATGATGGTACCATCACTAACATATGACTACAAAACGATATTAGCAATTGAAAATGACTGATTTTATTGCATGTGTCACACGCATAATAATTATTTTTTCTTTTTAAGTCAAGGTCACACTTATAGTGTGTATGTTAGGCAAAGCTAGGAAATTTATTTATTCAAGAAACCTCACACAAAAAGAGCCCATTTTGAGATCCCCCAAAGCAATATATTATAGCTTTGCCAACTTCAATGAATTCAATGTTTGGTCATACATACTTTATACAAATTACATATATATATATATATATATATATATATATATCTACTCCCTTTCATATCTTTTGTGGGTTTATGGCCATCCCACTTGTAATTCAAGCCAAAGCAATGAGCATAAGGCTCCTCACAATTGCATTGGCAATTGTTTTTCTTTCCACCCTATTAGTCTCTTTTGATCATGATAATATTCAACCACACAAGAATGGAACCTTAGTTTTGGGCAATGAAGTTGAAGACTCCATGGTGATACCGTTACCGGGTGGCGCCATCGGGCCGGAGAGCTTCTCATTCGACGGGAGCGGTGGTGGGCCGTACACCGGGGTGTCGGATGGGCGGATTATTCGGTGGCTGGCGAACGAAAGTCGATGGGTTGATTTCGCCGTGACATCCCCTCAAAGGTGAGGATTTCTTTCTTTCTTCGTTTCTCTTTTTGATGTGCAAATGTACCTTTTCATGGTTTACAAATAAAAACGGATTGTTTAGGGTTCATGATAAACTCAGATTTATGATGTATTTCTAAGTCACGTTCGATGAAAATAATGGGTGATTTAAAAGTATTGTAATGAAATAGATGTTATATATTGAGTCGTCCAATATTGTCCGCCACTAGAAATCCCTCTACTTTAAGATGTTTCTGACTCATGTGCATGTATATATAGTATATATAGATGGATATGCAGTAGAAGAACATAGTTAAACAATTTATTGTGGCAATATTAAAGAGGAAAATGTCTCTCTTTCGCAATGAATAATGATTTGATTCATGATCACAAGTGTTCACGATGTTGTGTGTTTCTCTTTTATCAGTTATTAGGAATTTTTTACTATTTAAGTATATATACCTCATGTATAATTAATATTTTTTAATTAATTTGTTATGTATATATGACTTCTTTTTTTTCGACTTTTTCTTTTAGTACAATGAGAGTGCATGTGGCCGCTCCTTCTATTGACTTTAGAAACCATAAAAAAAGAATTTAAGAATTCAGAGGAATCTTTAGGATGAAAAGGGCCAAGATGTCCTTCTAGACATTTAAGTATTAGAAGGAGCAATATTATATATCATTGTTTTTATATTACTATTTTTTTCATTTGTTTTAGTTTCAAAAAGAAATTATTATAATTAATTGACTTTGATAGATTTAATATATCAATATTTTCAAATCAAGGGGAAGTGATTAGAACGGTGGTATATAATATATTTTGATATATATTGTTTTAACAATTATACAATAAGTGGTAAAATAAAATTATGACTATGTTCGAACCTCAAATTTTGGTGAGAATAAAGAAAAGAAAAAACGAAAATAGCGAAAAATGTAAAACGTAAAGTATAAGTGACAAAAATACTTCTCTTAGTGTTTTCCTCGTCAAATTCAAGGACCAAACATGAGGTAAAGGGCTTGATCATAGTCATTACTTATAATCATGAAAATATGTATGTAACTCCAAAGACATGTTAGTTCTTAATTAACAACTATATATGATAAGTTTGCCCATGTGTATCCACATGCAATGTATATTGTACGTAGTTCTTGATTCGTCCCAAAATTAAGCATCAATAAATCTCTCTCCCATGCTCTTTGAAATCCGAAAAAACTTTGGAAATTGAGTTAGCATGCAAAAGATATTTTGATGCTCAAGTGACTACCAAAAGTGTCAAAAAAGTGTATAAAATATGAAAAAGTTGTAAAAGTACATGAACAAGTGATGTCCAATAAATACATCACTCGGTTCAGGGACGAAATCAGGGGCTGGTAGTGGCACCCGTCCCCCCTCAATGTTGAGAAAAAAATATTGTCCTACAAAGTTTTTATATTTAGAATTTTGCCCCTCCAAAGTCAAAAAATATCAAGATTTACCCCTTTTTTTATTCCTCCTATTGACTCAGTTGGACCTATTCAGTATCATCCATACTTATATTTATCCCAACAATCAGTATATATGTATATACATATTCGACCCAATACTTGATTTTATACCTTCCTCAGTTCTAACATGCAATTTGTAAGAAGTCATCATGTAATATTCATGTTTCATGCCTTTTTTCTTTTCTACTTGTTAGGGTTTGTGATTTTTTCATGTGCGTGCAAAATATATAGATACGATGAACAATATAAAAGCTTATTCCATGAAGGTACTAATGCAATGTCAAATGTAGATATATAACTAGGGATCACCATGCATTAAATTCGAGCTACTAATATAATGGAAAATAATTATGGAAAATTTTAGCCCGGACCCGGTATAGTCGAACCTAAGTGTATTTTATTTTATTTGTGACTAATAGCAATTGTAATTCACTCTCCTAGTGAAATACACTTGGGTCCGGTAGGATCTAGACTAGAATTTTTCATATTGTTTGTACAATTGCAAGTTTAGATACTGCATGAATAATTCAGGGGCGGACCTATATGCATTTCGGGGGGGGGGGGGGGGGGGCACTGCCCCCCTGATTTTTTTTTTAATATAGATATATTTTTAAATTTTAATTTTTAAATTACATGAATGCCCCCCCTCAAATTATTAAAGTGCCCCCCCCCCCCCCTCAATACCAAATTTTCAATTTTCATCTGGAATTTTCAGCTTAGAAATTGTAATTGACCTAATTTTTTATTATATTTTTTCCCATAAATAT
The DNA here is from genome assembly GCA_019426215.1 of Buddleja alternifolia. Taxonomy (NCBI): domain Eukaryota; kingdom Viridiplantae; phylum Streptophyta; class Magnoliopsida; order Lamiales; family Scrophulariaceae; genus Buddleja; species Buddleja alternifolia. The sequence continues at coordinate 4,509,747 of CM033401.1, forward strand.
AGCGTACCGTAACACGGGGGGCTACCCCCCTTAAATCCTTCGTCTATTTGACAAAAGACAAATTATATAGCTATATCACAATAATCTCGCCCCTTCAGTCATCCTTGGTGTCCCCACTGACATTAAATCCTAGATCCGCCACTGTGAATAATTAATTCTTGAAATGTGTACGAAAGATCATTGATTAGCTGGCCATGTTTGAAATTATATAAGAATATCTTTATTTAATTTTATAAATAACGCTAAATGTCACTCAAACACATTCGTCGCACTTGTATTAGTGTTACATCCATATCATATATCCATCAGAACTATGTGGATGTTTTTTAACGTGTTGATGTCTTATAAGTGCCAACAAAAATATGAATGAATGATTACTTTCAAAATCAATAATATATATATATATATAGAAGATTAAGAAACTATTTCTAGGAGTCTATTTCGACTTGTTGCAAAAGGTTAATTGACCTCCAATGCGAGGTTGCTATCCTTAGAAAAATGATAAGATATTACCAAGAAATTAAATAAATTGTTTCAAAACAAGACAACTTAATGGGAAGATTCGAGAAAATACAACAAACAAAATTGAGTGGAATAAAATGATAGGAAGAGGACAATTTGTATAAGAACATCCAATAATTGAGCTCTTCATGACTGGGTCAATAAAAAAGAAGAGAATTATAATACGTATGTATTTTATTAAAAAAATCATACAAATAGTATATGGGTATTGATCTTTTACATAGTTTATAAAGTTGACGCTGCCCGAATTCTGGATAATAAATCTTTAAGGCCCGCTTTTTCGATGAATTCTCTAGACTTATATAAAAGAATTGAACATTAGAAGGCTTGTTGAGATCGATTTTTTCGACGTTGGCCCTCCGACACTCAAATCAAAAATATTCTAGAAAAATTCATGTATCGAGTTCAAGAAATCTATCAAAAGTCTCTCAAAAATACCCTAAGAAACAGCATTTAGTGCTTTTAATAGTGAAAAACCTAATTATGATAAGTTTGTTGGGCCTAAATCACAACTCAACCCTTTAAATTTTTATCATATTACTTGTGTCACGGGTCCAATTTTCAACTCGATCCAATAAAATATTCATTTCAAATTAAATAATTATATTTTCTTATAACTGTTTTTCATCATTTTTTTCCGGTAGAATCCTTGATCCATGCAAAATATGTGTTAATTATAAACATACTATTTTTGCGATTCATTGTATCATTTTATAAATGAATCATTATATCCCATATATGATATATCATTACAATTAAATCACTTTATCATGAAAATTGCACTAAACAAAAGCATTATAAGGGCTCCAAGTACTCCAAATCATCTCACTAATTTCGGCTTAAAATATTTTTGCTTATTTAGCTAATACTCGAACTCTTATAAATAGGGATGGTTGTGAAGGTCCTCGTGATCATTCTAAAATGGAGCATATATGTGGGAGACCTTTGGGCCTCCATTTCAACAAAAATACGGGCGATCTTTATATTACCGATGCTTATATGGGCCTTCTTGTGGTGGGCCCAAATGGCGGATTGGCCAGCCCACTTACAAAACAAGTGGATGGAGTTTCTTTTGGGCTTACAAATTCTTTGGACATTGATCAGAGTAGTGGAGTTGTATATTTTACAGATAGCAGCACAAGGTTCCCAAGAAGGTAACATAAGCACCCACCCCACCCCACTTTGTACATTTATTCGTGTTTCATTCCGTATTCCACGAAATAGTCCAACAAATTAGATTGGAATAAATCGTTCGGGGTTCGTTGATTCTGGAACTCCACTAAAAAATTTAGTAAATATATCACTTTCATCCATATTCAAAAGAAAATAAAGATATCGAACATCCATAGTGGTTCTTAAGAACTTCTGATATTTTCAATCGTCTCGACAACGACTCCTGTATCCTACATGCGTTTAATCAATTGTAATTTTCCCGTAAACTCATTTAAATAACTCAAGATTCCAATTTTGAGCAAAATTCACTATATATAAAAATAATAATGTAAAAATAGGCAATAAGTACAAAAATTGGAGCCATGCCATGTAGAAGGAAAGCTAAAGGAAAAGTTGAGATAAGGAGAAGCAGACTGAATATTAGGATAATGGTCCCAAAAGAACCCATATTTTTTGTCATAACAAAAGTCTGCGTCACAATGTTTATCCTTAGTAGTAGTATTTTTATTTTTTTCCATATAGTAGTGCCTTGTAATAATTAGAAACACTATCCTACTCGCGTGCAGAATAATCAATGTCCTAGGATAAGATCTCTCCATCCAAATCCAAATTCTTGGGGAAATAAATGTAGTTGAAGCTTCCAATTTCGGGGAAAAAATCTATGCTAGATCAACTTTGATGGGTAATTTTATATTAGATCGAATTTAATGGTTTAAATGTGAATTTTGTGTCTAAAGCGTGAATTTTGTGTCTATCTTTCTCACACAAATGTATGTGAAGACTGCACATAATACATCTTACTGTATGAGAGATATAGACAATACGACCATTGAACTCGGTCTAGCATAGATTTTTCCCAACTTTAAGTATCTTAATGTCTATATATTTCAAATGTTAATGCATATATATTGTGTGTGATTCTTACACACACTTATGTAAAAGAGATAAACATAGAATACACACTTGAACCATCGGGCCAATTTTAGGTTGAATTCTAAAATAATCACAGTTAATCATGCATATGATCGTAGGACCTCTATTATTACTAGCATACATAGTAATCGTGATCTTCTAGACACTTATATTGTAAATTCGCTAAAAATCAATGTCTGATTAATCTTTTAAACGAACGAAAAATATTACCATAACTTGGTATTTTAATTGTAGGAATCATCACATATAATTACCCTTATTAATTAATATTATGAAATTAATGAATTCCCACGATTTCGAGATTTACACTTAGTATAAAATAAATATTTGAAGATGGATTTTGAAATTTTTGCCCTTGTCTATGTGTGCAGGAATTATGTTTCCGTGATCATTAGTGGTGACAACTCTGGAAGGCTGATGAAATTCGAACCTAAGACAAATAAAACGACCATACTTCTTGACAACCTCAAGTTCCCAAACGGTGTCGCATTGAGCCAAAACGGCAATTTTCTACTCTTCGTAGAGACTACAACTTGTAGATTATTTAAGTTTTGGCTTAAAACACCAAAAGCTGGAAAAATTGAAGTCATAGCCCAATTTCCGGGGTTCCCGGATAACATAAAACGGAATGGGAATGGTGAATTTTGGGTGGGAATCAATTCAAGGAGAGGGAAATTCTTGGAATGGATTATATCCAATCCTTGGATAGGGAAATCCTTGATTAGAGTATTCCCAATAGATGTTACTAAAGTACATTTGTGTTTGGCTCGGTGGATAGCGAAAACCGGAATGGGAATTAGGTTAAACCGGGATGGGAATGTTGTAGAGGTATTGGATTCCAAGAGATGGAAATTTGTTAGTGAAGTAGATGAAGATAGTGGGAGTTTGTGGATAGGATCGGTAACAATGCCTTTTGTTGTTAAGGAAACAATATCGAGTTTATAGAAATAAATTGAGTTATTTTTTAGGGAAGAAATGAGGATATATAGACAAATTATAATGAGTAAAAATGTGTTTTAACTTTTATGTGTAATATTATTTTTGAATAGTTTAAATTATCAAAATAATACTCAAACTAATATGAAAGAGAAAGGTGTTGTCTGAGTTTTTTTGTATTGGAGTTGATCTTCGAAATTTATGTTCGAACTTGATTTATTTTTAATTGAAGGAGTCGAACGAGCTACAACTAATCTGAATATCAGTCCAACTCGAGTAACTTGATTGTTTTATATATGTTTTATCAAGTTTCACTAATTGTCTCGAGTTTCAAGACTTATTCTACATAAAATGGTGTTTAGACTTGTTTTCGTATAATACAAATCAAGTGCGAACAAAATATTAATAATCCATCTCAATTTGAATATTAAATAGATTGATTTTGCTTTTCATCCCTACTTATCAGAAACCAAAGAGTCAGAACTCATACACTTGAATAATCATCAGGTGAGAGGTTAGTGAAGAGATTATCCTATGTATATAAAATATTACATAAATATGAACAAACTCTATTGGGTCCATTTTAATCATTGAATTATTTCCCAGGCTTTTACACTTATACTACACATATGCATTGAATCACGAGCCGACGAGCATGTATAATGAGGTTCGAGAATAGCTCGTTAACAAAGTTCAAGTTCAAGGCTCAAATCAAGCTAAAAAAAATTGGATTCAACTTGAACTCTAGTCGAGCCACTCACAGGCCAACTCCATGACTTGGCTCGAGCTTAACTAGGGTAATATAATATATAAATGATTTAGGTCTTAACAATAGCAACTAAAAGATTGAATATCACTTTATAACTTTGTAAAATAAATTTATTTTCTAAAAATATTATGCATTTAATCCAATTCTTCTTCTATTTTGAACAACTTAATTCAATTCTTCAATATATGAAAGCTTTAAAGATATCAATGTCATGGGTGAAAATGATGGTGTGAATATGTCCTCTTATTTGTGGTTGTATTTATATCTTAGGGTCCCTCATCCAAAAAATATCTGGACTTTATCAATTTGAAGGAAAAAATGGTGGTTTGTGGCCCATGTTTGTATATGATTTGAATGAAATTTCAATCTTTAAACTTCAAATTGTGAGGGGTCCCAAAACATTTCTTCCACACAAATATTGGGAGTTCCTTTGATTGATGAATTATTGGACTAAGAATCCAATTGAGTTATACCTCTTTTCATTTTCAGCCTCTTGATTATATTGTGTCATTATTTTTATACAAATTCGTTTGAATGATGACCACAAAAATGTACATCTAGTCACTCATTTTATGTAGATTTTTATGAGTTTGATGTACTAGCTTGACTTGACCCCGTGGTCTAGGTCATAAATAAAGTTCTAGATATATGTTGAGCTCTATTCAACACGTTAAAATGACATATAATATTTAGCTTTTAGCAATTGAAGTTGTGTTTACACAACATACTATTTTTTTCTCGCGAAAATAACTACTTACATTAACATTCGTTATATAGAGATATTCACACATAATTAATCAAATACAATCAATAATTTCAATTCAGCCATGAAAAAAACTACTATAGTATATCATTATTCACACATGTTTATAGTTCTCGACCACCAAAAAATTAGCGTAAGTCTAGGTATTATTTAAAGACTTTTATGAGTCATGCATATGTTCCATCGATTGTGATGGTCTAAGACTTAAATCAATTTCTAGATTGTACATAATGAACTTGAATTAGAATTTTTAACACGTTTGATTTTTCTTAAACTTTTTTGGTTTATCCAAAATTAACTCATTTACCTAGCTAAACAAAATAGTTAGGCACAATTTAATGGCGAACTAAGAATTTCGATGTTATTAAAATATAAACTTTAGCTTAGAAATTCCCATGCGCATATTACCTTTGTAGTAGGCCTATATATTGATGCTAGATTATTTAAATCTAGACTGGCTATGTGAACCATATTTAGGGAAATTATGAGGGTAATTAGAGAATATTGCACTAGCTACTCGTAGAAGTTGTTGATAATCAATAAATGAAGCAGGTAAATAAAAAAATAAAAAACTTAATGTGCTCAACGATAAATACACGATTTCGAATTCTCCCTTTTTAGTAAGTTAAAAAAATTATCGTAATTATGCTAAAACCTATATGTGTTTATTCTCAAAGCTTGAGATTTGACTTGCTCTTTAGATGATTATCTAGAAGCATCTTAACGTTTCGAAAAAAGGGTTCGTGCTATAAGTCATATTTACTCCAAGTTTTTGAAAATTCAGTCTAGTAATAGAACATGAAAAAAAATAAACAAGAAAATTAAATCTAAGCCGCTAAAATAACATAAAAATTTATCGTCGTTCAATAAACTGTATACATTTAAAAGTCAATACTAAATCTACATTTTTATTTCTAAATGAATTAATCAATTACAAGTTAAAAACTCCTATTTATAATAGTGGAGCAAGTCAAAGTTCTATCAAATTAGAAAAATAATCCTAAACAACTAGGAAACAATTCTCATGACAAATAGGAAACAAACCCAACAAAAACGAACTCAAAACACTCTGCGAAAAGTCGCCCCTCTTCTCGCCAAACTTGCGTCCCAAGCCTCAAACTCACGCTGCGGAGCCTGCTTCTGGCGCTGCAGCGCAAGCTTCACTGGCGTCGCGGCTGTGGTGATACTACTCCTACCCATTTCTAGTTCCGTCTTAGCTTTATCTTTCGGCTTGCGGTCTTTTTTTTATCCGGCTCAATTAAACCTTAACACAATTTTCTACTAAACCCCAACTCACTTCACAAATGACATAGGATTGGTCAAGTTAATCTCAGATATATTTTTTAAAAAACAACATCAAATTCATGTGAAATATTAAAGCCAACTATTTGTACGTTTGCATTGGACTTATTGTTGAATACTCACAATCAACTAAAACATCCTCATTGCCTTTTGCTCCATATATTCTTGTCTTCTTAATTTCTTTGGTTTGCACTAAATTATTTGTTTGTCCAATAGAGTGGACTCATGCACCAAAAAACTAATAAGCGTGATGTATTATAATATTTGAAATGCAAATATATATATTTCTTATGAATATTTCGTGTGGAGTATTTTATTATACACTATACAATTTATGTATAATGGATATGTCAATTCAAAGAATCACCAAAACACAAACATGACATATATATATATATATATATATATATTGTAATATTTGAAATGTAAATATCTAACCTTTTTATGAATTTTATTTGTGGAGTACTTTTATTAATTATTTATGACGTGGATTGGGCTAAAAATAAATCACCCCTTGGTGTACCCGAACCGTTACTAGTGGTTAAATGCGTGACAGTGATTGGTTGTTAGAATAGTGAACCAATCGGAGGGCCTACGTGTCAGATGTTGATAGGTGGACGTACCACTCATATCATAATTGCTGACATGGATTTAAACTAACTTATGCACTCGCCACGCCATCTTTTGTTGTTTGTTTGCTTCTTTGGTTTTTTTTTTTGGGGGGGGGGGGGGGGGGGGGGGGGGGGAGAGGGGAGGGTTCTTTCACTTTTTTTTTTCATTTTTCATTTTTATAAATTTAAGATGTCTAATGTGTCGTTTATTGTGATGGAACGATCAATGTATTCTTTTCCTTGTTTTATTTTTTAACTAATTATTGATTAGGGAGTTTTTGTCCGCCCCAAAGTTAATTAATTAATATTGATAACTCGAATTGTACTATTGATGCGTGAGAAATTCTAGCCCACTCTCGACTCGGTTGAACACAATTGAATTACATTTCATATTAGTGATCACTCTTTCTGTTAAATACATTTAGACTTAATCAAGTCGGGAACATGCTAAAATTGTCCATTGATATAGATTACATCTAGGAGATTAACAAATCATAAACCAATAATTATTGCGTTTATTATGTGATTTTTTAAATATAAATAAACTTGGTTTTCAAAAAGGACCATTTTTTTTGTCTTGATGTATCTCCAGATCCGAAATTCAAAGATTAGTCCTTAAACTTACTATTTGGCATAACGAGGAAGTTGCTCTCGACTCGGCCGAATACAATTGAATTACACTTGTCATATGTGTGGTCTTTGTGAAATACACTTGAGTTCAATCAAGTCGGAAACAGACTAAAATCTTCTATTGATATGGATGCATTCAGAAGAATAACAAACCATAAAAAAATATTTTTGCACTTATTATGTGATTTGTTAAATATAAATAAACTTGGTCTTCCAAGGAGACAATTTTTTTCTTTCTTAATGTATCTTCGGATCCAAAGTTCGAAAATTAGTCCCTAAACTTAATATCAGGCGCCATTATAGGGATCTCTCTCAATAAAATTTACTACCTATACAATAAGATCTCTAGTTTTGTGGAATAACATGCATTTGAGAACTATAACGAGGATATTTCGGGGACATGTGTTGATTGATGAACTCCAATAATTGCTTGTTATAAAATTGTATTAAGGAATTGGTCAAATATTCAGTACATCTTTTTTAATATAATATGTGCAATAACATTGTTAATTTCATTACTTCATATTTAATACTCCTATTAATATACATATATGGTATCTTGGAATGATACCAACTATATATTTATATAGACATGATTTATAATATATACTTACTCTCAAATTTACTATACATTAAAGCTTGAATAAAGTTTATATCTTAGAACATACAATTCATGCTAATTTTAGGAATTTTTGTCTTAGTCTCAAAATAACTTGAATAATTTATTTATTTGAACGTACATAAGTTGATAATGTGATAATATTAAGATTTTGGGAGTTGATATTGACACTCTAAAAATTACTACTGAAACTCAATTTTTCATTATTTTTAGAAAGAAATTTGTATTGAATAGTGGAGTGCCAATAACACTTTTGGAGTGCCAATATCATTTACCTAAGATTTTGGGTTCTCGAAACTTCTGAGAATTACTCATATATTTTGTTATAATTTTTTAGGAGATGATATTGGAGCTCCACTTTTCACTATTTTTGTTAAAAAATTTGTATTAAATAATGGAGTGCCAATAACACATTTGGAATGCTAATATCATTTACCATTTTTTTTGCTCTTCATTAGTCTTGGTCATGCAACTATTAATATAGCATTTACACGATCAACCTCAAATCTGAAAATTAAAACCAAAATCGGTGTAATAAAAATATTCTGCATGTCTTGTAATGGAGAAAAGAAAAGAACAATGAACCCTAATAAGCACCCACCATTAGTTTTTTTAATATATATATATATATATATATATATATATATTATTTTTCTTGGTCATACAATTATTATACATACTCCAATGAAAAAAAGCAAACAAAAAGTTGGCGCAATAAAATAACTAGAAGAAAAGATCCAACATTAATTAACGTTTAAAAAGATCCAACAAAAAGTTTGATATTTAGAGGGTGTTTAGCGAAGCTTATTTCAAAAAGTTTATAAATTTTTAGTACTTATAATTGTTTTTTAGAGCTTTTACGCTCTTTTATTTTATAGTATTTTTTAATAACTTATAAGCTCCACCCAAAACCTATTGATTCAATGACATCGACCTCTTATTTTATATGAGAGGTCTTGAATTCGAATCCAGGCTGCCACAAATTGTGGCTCTTCCTTTTTTCATAGAACTAGATAGAGTCTTTATGACTCAATTATAACGTCAACTGAATTTGTCGGGCTAGATATACATGGTATCTCCTTCCTCTTGAATTTAAAAAAAAAAAAAACCTATAACCTCTTGACAATTTATTTTATGAGCTTATAAATTATTTTACTAAAAAAATTATCAAATATTTTGTGACATTTTGTGCGCTCAAACAACTTATAAAATATTTTAAAGAGTTTGAAAGGTTAGCCAAACTCTCTCTTAACTATCGGAAGTATATTTACAAAAAGAAAAAGAGAAAACTACAACAAAATCCAATTAGGGGCAAAATGGTAATCTGAGTCACAGCGATCTGCACATAGCTTCCTCCATTCCCTGCCATTTGTCTCCTCCTCTCTTACAGAAAACAAATTCATACATATATATATATATATATATACACATACATATATACATACAAATCTCCACTCACAAAGAGAGAGAGACTCTGAGAGAGAGAGAGAGAGATAGACTGCTCTTCTTATCGAAGCTATACAGACACTACATAGAGTGAAATGTAGGTGTAGCATCAAACAGCAAAAAACATGGCTTCCTCATCAGCGAGAACCAAGATCAGTAACCTCTTCACTCTCTCCAAACTAAGTCGTTTCGCCCCGCCACGTGTCCCCCGATCCGCATCCTTCTCGAGCTCCGCCGCTGCGGCGGCGGAGCTCCCGCCTCCGCCGCCGTCGGAGGTGAGAATGTTGGGGATGGTTAAAGAGTACGAGGATTACCGGAGGAGCTTGTACGGTGGATTGACGCATAAAGCTTTGCTAGTTGACGCGGTTGGAACCCTCGTTATTCCATCTCAACCCATGGCACAGGTTTTATGCTTTAAGTTATATATATATATATATGTGTGTGTGTGTGTGTGTGTGTGTGTGTGTGTGTTAATTGAAGAAATTAACTCTGTGGGTGCTGAATTGAGGACTTAGATTTTCGATTTTCTAGAGTGATTATAGTTAAATTGGACAGAACGCTGTTTCCATTGTTTATTTGTATTGTTGATTAATTGCATATTTACTTACTATATATACTGGCTCGGCCTTTTAGCTTCTGTAGATTACTTTGTCAAAAAACCAAAAAAGGTAATCTAAGATAGAGAATAGTAAGTAATTTGTTAGTTATCAATAGAGGATAATTTGTGGCTGGAGTTTCTATTTAGAATTCTTGCAATTTCATGAAAGTCGAACCAAGTTACTCGATACTCGGTTCGAGCGATTATCGAGTATGATCGCTAAATGCTCGTTTGAGCTTGGTTTGTTAACATATCAAACCAAACTTTTCTGGGTTTGATAAGTTTTGAAGTTCGGCTTGATAATGATAAAATATGCGCAAAAGAGTCGAGCTACTTGATCTCGATTCGTGGTGTTTGGCTCGGTTAAAAGCTTGTTTGAGCGGCTAGATCAACAATCAAATCGAGTTCAAACACAAATTTTGAAGCTCGATAATAATCCAAATTACCTTGAAAAACAACTTGTTGGGCTCGACTCGACTCATTTACATCCCTAATTTCACATGGCTTGCATTCAATTCCATTTGTGAACCAGAGCATCTGCATGCATTTTTACTATTCAACAGTTTTCAGTTTATCATGCCACTGGTCTCTATATTTCTTTTCATTGTTGATTTGTTGTTCAAGGCGATCTATTTTATCTAACTTGTTGTTTTGATGTAGATCTACCGACAAATTGGTGAAAAGTACGGAGTTGAGTACTCTGAAAACGAGATACTGAACAGATACAGATGGGCTTATGAACAGCCTTGGGGTCGATCCCGCCTCAGGTGATATTCTGCTCTCTGTCATCATGATCGATTATAGCTTTAGCATGATCATGATCATATTAATGGAATTTTCGTGTTTGCTAACATCCGGAAACATTTTTACTTACTTGCAGATATGTGAATGATGGGAGACCATTTTGGCAGTATATAGTTAGTTCTTCAACCGGCTGTTCCGATTCTCAGTATTTTGAGGAGCTATATAACTATTATACCACCGAAAAGGTTGGCTTTCTAGGACATTCTTCAATTTCTGTTTTAAGTTTTACATTTTGAATGTCATTGAAATCGAATGTCTCAAAATGAGGCTCAATTTTTCTAAAATTTTATGTAGTTATATAACGCCACAAACTCAACCAATACTTTCGACTTTATTAATGTGAAAAATGCATCAAATTTTCACTTTTCCAACTCTCGTCTGAAACTCTGTATCTGAGTTGTATCTCATTGGACCATGAAATGGGAAATAAGGAGTAGTTAAACACGGGAAGTTCTAGTTCCAAGCGGGTTCGGCTAGTCAGGAGTGTAACTCGCTAACTGAGTAATTTACAATTATCATGGAATTGATTACGAAACAAACGTATTACCGTTGGAACTGGTCGAACCGAATCCAGGCTATTATTTTCTTTAAAGAGTAAATAAATTTTGTGGAAATGCTAATTCAACCGTCTCTTGCCCAACGACAGTTTTACGCCATTGACCATTTTCACGTGCTAGTATCATTTCACACAATCCATTTATTACTTCAACAGGCTTGGCACTTATGTGATCCAGAAGCTGAGAAAGTATTCCAGGCTCTTAGAAAAGCAGGAGTAAAAGTAGCTATAGTGTCTAACTTCGACACTCGGTTAAGACCATTGTTGAGAGCTCTTAAGTGTGATGACTGGTTCGATGCTGTGGCGGTGTCTGCTGAAGTAAGTGGACGTATTTTAACTACTATTTAATTTATTTTTTTCAATTTCTTCAACTTCATTGCTCTGGGAATCTAAATACGGATACACTATATTCACAATAGGTTGAAGCCGAGAAGCCGAATCCTACTATATTTTTGAAAGCTTGTGAGTTCCTGGGAGTAGAACCTGAGGATGCTGTACATGTTGGGGATGATCGAAGGAACGACATATGGGGTGCCCGCGATGCTGGTTGTGATGCCTGGCTCTGGGGAAGTGATGTCAACTCTTTCAAAGAGGTATTTATGAATTTAAGTTGCGTTTGATTTGCAGGATTTGGGAGGCGATAATTTTGAATCTACAACGAGTGGTTGCAAACTCTAATTAAATTTTAAGTTTTTATGGACGTATGGCTAAAAATAAGTTTATTTAGGAGTGTTAGTAAATTTGACTTATATATGCTTCTTATTTTCTAAACTCAAGTGATGATCTATAATCTCTCATTTGGAAAGCATGCTTACAACTGATTATGATATTTTTATAATTAAATCGAAGATATTTCAGACATATTATCACTTTTATTCACTTCTTTTTGCAAATATTTTAACGGATCTTTTTTTTTTTTTAACTTTTCATTTCTAGTTGCAAACATCCGTTACTATTTTTCAATCATCGTGATGGATTCATAATCTATGCAATATCCAAGCCGGGTTGACTTTATTTCATTTTGGTTTCAGGTTGCTCAAAGAATAGGAGTTCAGGTGTGAAACTTGGACAAAATATGTGAAGCCTTCATCCTCAGAATTACTCTTTGTATATAGTTTTATTTTATTTTTTTCTTCATCCTTTTAATGTGTATCAGAGGCCATTGTAGTGTTAGAATAAAAAGCTAAACAAAATGTCCATCTTTTTAGACTTTCTGGTTACCTGTTGCCTTTAACCAGTTGCTGATGGCTGTTGTATAGTTCTTTTAGTGTTATGTTGTTGGTTTACAAAGTTTTTCACTTCCCTTTATTGAGTATTGCTTGATGTTGCAATGTGCATTAACCTAAAGGGTTGGTGTAGTGACTTGTCCATCACTACGCTCCTGAGTGGGGAACGAGTTCGACTTCCCCCACTGACGAATCTCCTCAGGCCAGCGGCAGGCTCAATACCGTGAAGCTGGATTAGTCCCATACCCAATGTGGTGTGGGGAAACCCGTGGGAAACCAAAAAAGAAAAGAAAAGAAAAAGTAATGTGCATTTAGGTTTAAAAAACAAAATGAACTATTTGATAAAAAATTTTTGGAGTAAATCGGTTATATAATATTTATCATGAATATTAATTAGTTACAGTTTACAATCATATAATAATTATTACAATCTAGTTTATATTATTATAAAATTAGAGAAAGACCTGCGCTTAGAAGGTTTTAGAACTCAAGTTGAGACTTTTAACATTTTGACATCTCAATTTTGCTAATATAACTATTTTCCTTTGGTAATTTTTTGATACTTGATCTTTGAGATTAAAAGCAAAAAGCATGTTAGCGTGATTCATTGGACATAACAAAACAAACTTGAACAATTCTTTTTGTTTGATAAAATGTGTACAAATATGCTATTGATTTTGACGTGTGTTCGATTGGATTACAGTATTATTTAACTCGGTTTGATCAATAAACAAACTAATATCATATTTTATATGTGAAAAGGATTACTTTTCTCTGAATATTATCTTTCTTTCTTTTTCTTCTTTTCTTTCCGTTTTGGTTACAATGGGAAACTTAATATTATATCATTAAAGTATTTTAATATCAATATTATAATTTTCTAAATTTTGTATTCCTGTGAGCACTCTAGGCTTGTGACTTGTCACATTGAACTTGTGTCAAGATCTTGGGGCCGTACTTGTTATGATCCAGATAAATACAACATAAAAGATCATCTCCAATGTGGAGAGCTAAAATGGTGTAATTACAGTAATTTTTTATTTTTAAGAACAATTACAGTAATTTTATTCTAGCGTACTTCACTATCTTTTGCACCAAATCAATATTCTATATATACTTACACCTCATTTATACTATTTCCCATATTTCACAAATATACCTAACTTTAAGTTTTATATTACATATTCATCAAAATAAATATTTTTGTGTACATTTTTGCATTTTATGTAATATTAATATATGTTGGAATTAATTTTTAAATGTTTTGAATTTATATAGAATATGCATATTGTTCTAGTTTTAATAAATATCTATTATTTATAATTAAATTAAAATCATATATACTTAAGTGGAAAAAAATAACATAACATTAAACCTAATTATAACTTTTCAAAGTTTAGGGACCAAATTGCCTAGGACCTAATTGTAACTATTATAAGATTATGGACTAAATTAAAACAAAAAAAAATATAACACCAGTGCTAAAATAGCGCTGGTGAACAGTGCTACATCAAATATGATGCAATACTGTTCACCAAAGCTATTTTAGCGCTGGTGAATAACGCTCCATTGGAGAGAGAAAATGGTGCAAGATGTTCTAAGTGACTGATTTTGAAAAGAGTAATTTTGTCCAATATAATTTATTTAAATTGGAATCCACTAAATTTGAGAATAAAAATCTCTTATAAGTCAATTGGTATCATGTTTAATTACACTTTGACTATCTATAATTTTAGCTGAATCACCAATCAAGGTCGAATGGATTCTAAAAATTCCACCCATTATTGAGTGACCTGACTTAAGTCAAAATCCAAATTGGAAGTGATACTGAAAAGAAAATTGCAGTATTAGTCTAATAGGATAATGTATATTGTAATTTTAGTTTGTTGTTTGCAAAATTCCAAAATTGTCCCAAAGATTTTTTGCGATTTTAGTCCTATCAGTTAAGATTTACGATAATTAATAAAATTTCACAAGTAACATGCACACAGTTTTAAGGTTTTAAGATAGATTGGATAATTTGCATAAATATCCCCTATTTCTTACAACACTACATGCTAAACATTAATCGAAAAATGAATTTTTTTCCTTCCAAATTTTACATAATATAGATGTTTTTTTATGAAATTTATGCAAATTAAGTAACACTCACATGCAATATACGTAATCAAATTAACGATTTTCGTTAACAACTGAGACTTAAAATCTGCAAAAATATACATCTTAGATGAGTCATGACTGGTTTTATAAGTTTGTAAATAATGAGACGAATATTGTAGGTTTCCCTAGAATCGAGTTTTAATAGTTGTCGATAAACGATAGGCCATAGGCGCTTGGCCAACATGCGACTTTTCGGCGGATGAGCAAAATAAGAGAGTGAAATAGAAGGCGGGAAATCAGAAAAACAAAAACCCTTTCCACTTCTTCTTCTTCATCTTCTCATTTTCTCTCTCACACAATCACACGCACAAAACGGGGAGAGAGAGAGAGAGAATGGAGAGAATACACGTGTCAGTGAGAGCGAGGCCTCTCTCAGCTGAAGATGCTAAGACCAGTCCCTGGCGAATTTCAGGAAATTCAATTTTCATCCCCAATCAGCACTCAAAATTTGATTTTGGTAAGTTCTCGATTTGGTTTCAGTAATTTGAGTTAAATTTAATCCGTTGATGTTATGTTGCGGTGGTTTGAAGTTTGATTTTTACTGTTCATTTTGTTTTGATACGTGTAGATCAGATTTTTGGGGAGGATTGTAAAACTCAAGATGTATATAGGGCACGGACTAGAGATATAGTGGCGGCTGCAGTTGATGGATTTAATGGTATGTTTTGTCGAGATTAATTATCTCGCTTATTGGAATTATAGTATTTGAATTTCAAAACAATCGCATCCCTATATGGCAAGGAAGAAAGCGAATGTCATTTGAGTTAGCATTTATGTGTACGTCTTCTTCGAGTTCCTAAGCGAAAGAGTCTGAAATTTTAGTTTAATTGTTGTTTGTTTACACATTTAATTAACTTACGAATTAGTTAAGGAAACTTATCAATTGCATTTGAATAATTGTCTCCATTATGTTATCTATATCCAGTTACTAAGAATAGAATTTTATATGCTGACGCCACAAAGACAATTGAAAAAGAAGAAATAACCCGTTACGTTTGCGCTTAAAACGGTATATGTTTAAATAGGACATATGGGTTTACAACTAGTTATGCTGTAAATTCAAAGTGATTGAATGTTGTATTCCTTTGTATCACAGCATTATTCAGATTATTCAGTTATGTAGTTACGATTTCATTTCAGTACACATATTTGATGCATGCTTTGTATTTTGGAAATAGACATTTCGTTCCAAAAAAAGTTTCAGAAATCTCATGCATTGGTCTGTCTTACCTATTGGTGTTACAAGGAACTGTTTTTGCATATGGACAAACAAGTAGTGGAAAAACACATACAATGCGGGGATCAAATTTGGAGCCTGGAGTTATTCCCCTTGCTGTACATGACCTTTTCAATATTATACAACAGGTACTCGTGTGACCCGTTTTATTGTTTTTTCATTTTCTATATGAATGCTTTGAACCAGCAAGATAGCCAAGGCAAAGTAGCGTAGTATGCAAAGGCCATTGTACCGAGTTACTTTTATAATTCCAATTCATGGCTTCCTTAGCTTCTTAAACTTGGAAAGATACTGTTGTTTTACTTGAGAACATTAAGGACAAATGAGAAAAAATAGTAGCCTTGCCAATTGCTCTAATATCTATCAGTACCACTCTATGCCTGACCTTAGATTAAATAACAATGACCTTATTCTTTTATCAAATTGTCACAAATATGGTATATTAGTTGCGCATTTCTAGGTGATGCTATCGAATATTGTTTCTTTCTTTAAGGAAATGGATCGGGAGTTTCTCCTACGAATGTCCTATATGGAGATTTACAATGAAGAGATAAATGATCTGTTAGCTCCTGAGCATCGAAAGTTGCAGATCCATGAAAGTATCGAGGTATTGATTATTTTTGTATTTATGAAATCTGACTTGTCTTGATAAGATAAATATGTAGTTTATAACAATCCTTTGGGAAAACGCAGCGAGGAATCTTTGTCGCTGGATTAAGAGAAGAAATTGTGGCATCTGCTGATCAAGTCCTTGAACGCATGGACTTTGGAGAATGTAAGTTTTATACTTTATGTTCTAAATGTTCTGTGTTGAGAGTTTGCTTAAAATATATACCTATAATTATTAATCCACCAAGTTTCTGTTCACTCCTTCCCATCCTAAATATGAGAAGGAAGTTGATAACTGAAAGAAACTAATCTCCCATTAGTTAAGCTTTCTATATGTACAACTATTTAACCCTTTTGCGCTATAAATCAAATTTACAGCTCATCGTCATATTGGAGAGACGAATATGAATCTGTATAGTAGTCGGTCGCACACAATATTCCGCATGGTATGTATGTTTTGTATTGATACTTGTCATATGGATAAATATATCTATTCAGCTAATAAAGATTTCATTTAAGCTAGATTATCGAGAGCAGGGAGAAAACTGATGATGCCGAAGCAGAGATGTCATGTGATGCAGTTCGTGTTTCTGTCTTGGTATTAATCCTCTTGCTGTTTCTTCATCCTTATTAATGATCTTATTATCTTGTATGACATTAAAGATAAATATGAAATCAAAGATTTCTTCAAATGTTCCTCAAAATCATTCATTTGGAAAACTGACTTCCATTCAAGACATGTACGCGGAATTGATCCTCAAGAACTTAGGTCAAGGAAAAAAGAATTTTACTGAAAGGTACTTTTAAGAATGATCATAAGTTAGAAGGGAACTATAAAGGAATCTATATGGTTACTACAGTATATAAAAATACAGTATACTGTATTATTTCCGGGCAGGTGGGATGAAAGTGACTCTTAGCTGAACTGTCAATACTACGAATTTATTCTTACTCCTTAAAGCACCTATTATACATCAAGTGGGTATAGGCATTCCCTTGTACAAGCTGTGAGTAATTTGTCAGTAGAACATATGCCTCGTAAAATTTCTCTTTTATAGACTGAACTAACTGAGTTCTCTAGTATACTTTTTCCCTTGCACTATTGCTTCGGGAGTTTGGCTGGAATTATCGAGTTTTTGTAGAATCTGTCCGATTAGCATTCCCGTGTCTTTGTTTTAATTATTCAGATGAAGTTTTGGGCATAATGCTAAAAGAGAGTAAATTCGTAATGATTGTTGTGCAATGATGGCCATAATTCAATCTGTATGACTGGAGACGATAAATTTTCAGCATCAATACAGAAACCGTTGTTCCTTGTGGGATAGTTTTGTATTAGTGTTATATGATTTGATTTATAGATATTTATTTTCTTGATTTATTATAATATTCTCCTTCACTCGTCTTGCTTCAATGTCTGATTTCCTGCTCTCTATTCTTAAGGTCCTTTTTGTTTGCTATTTGTTTTCGCTTTTACAAGAAAAAGAGTATTTTCTTTAACTTTTCTGTTCATTCTCCTGTTTCTTTTCCTTCTTTTGATTTGGTTCTTGAGTGAACTTTTTGTAGAATTTGGTGGATCTAGCTGGCTCAGAACGTGCTGCAAAGACTGGAGCAGAAGGCGTTCGCTTAAAGGAGGGCTCCCACATCAATAAAAGCCTGATGACCTTGGGAACTGTCATAAAGAAACTGAGTGAAGGTGCTGAGAGCCAAGGGTAAGTATGACTTAGTGCTGATTCTGATATCTTCATATTCTATCTTTTTAATGTAATACCTAAATATTGCAGAGGGCATGTCCCGTATCGAGACAGCAAACTCACACGAATTCTGCAACCTGCGCTGGGTGGGAATGCTAATACTGCAATCATATGCAACATAACGCTTGCACAGGTGCTTAGGGCTTACTAAACCTTGATCAGTTTTGGAGCTTTATGTTGATTTTGTTTTCTTCTACTCTTGTAGGGCCTGTTTTAAAGCTAAATTCCCGATTAGGAGATTTATCTATTTTTTGCTTCTTCTGTTTTCTTTATTTCGCTGTATGTGCTACTTTTTTGCGATGTTTACTTACCAATGTTTGCCTTTTGTTCATATGTGGTCCTAATTGAATTCAGATCCATGCTGACGAGACTAAAAGTAGTCTTCAGTTTGCAAGCAGAGCATTGCGTGTGACGAACCATGCTCATGTAAATGAGGTAATAGTAATACTCTTCAGTGGCATTCTCCTTGTGGTTGTAATTTGTCCTTATGGCTCACCGATAGAAGCTCTATTCCCTTTAATCTTGTAATCATTTTAGAAGTAAGCTCACCCCAGCCTACCTGCATTAAAAAAAATAGGTAATTCGGGAAGCCCTTCTTTGCATTTGATATCCACTGATCTGATTTAATTGTAATGACAGATATTGACTGACGCTGCCTTGCTAAAGCGTCAGAAGAAAGAGATTGAAGAACTTCGAGCCAAATTGCAGGTTGTGCAGATATTCATGTGCAATCATCATGTGGATGATATGAGATTGAAGTCATCATATTAGTGTGTCATGGTAGCATGCATTTTACTCTTGTATTTGTTTTTCAAGGGCTTACACTCGGAGCACCCCGAAGAGGATATTTTAAATCTGCGGAATACATTGCTAAAGGTTTGTGAATGTGTCTCATGTTTTCACATTAAGGCCCTGTATGTGTTTCTGAATTGTGCAACCCATCCACAGAGTGAGTTGGAGAGAGAGAGAATGGCTTTAGAGCTGGAGGAAGAAAAGAGAGCTCAGGCTGAAAGGGAGAAGAGGTTGCAAGAGCAAGCCAAGAGGATTGAGAACTTGAGTTCAATGGTATTTTGTGCAAATAGGGAAGAGACTGGTGACGTCTACAAGAAGGTCCATTATCTTTTGCCATCTTGTTTGCTATTATGAGTCAAAGTCGTACAACCAACTGTTTTTAATAGCTTTAGTTTGTTTGATGCTCTGTCACTGCTAAATGTATCTTTAACTGTTGAAAATGTAAATCTAACGTTCAACTTTGAAGGGTGGATAGAATGAGAAAATAATTTTAAAGCTATCAAGCCGGACCTACCGACATTGTCTTCCTTTTTTGTTTAGTTGAAACCTGGGGATGTGGTTCTGGTGCTCTATAGGCATGCCTTAGCCAAATGTGCCGAACTATTATTTCTTTAACACTCTTTTCTATCATTGCTCAAAGCATACCGGAAAAATGCTTCTTTGTAGTTCTTCACCCAATTTTGG
The DNA here is from genome assembly GCA_019426215.1 of Buddleja alternifolia. Taxonomy (NCBI): domain Eukaryota; kingdom Viridiplantae; phylum Streptophyta; class Magnoliopsida; order Lamiales; family Scrophulariaceae; genus Buddleja; species Buddleja alternifolia. Next base: position 4,529,868 of record CM033401.1, read on the forward strand.
ATTTTAACCAGATGATTCCAGCTCCTGGTTCTATTAGGAGATGAGAGATTTTTGTCCTTAATGTATTTGTTTTTCCTGTTCATTGGAGAAAAGAAAACGAAAACAGGACTGCCACATCAATTTTCCACCATTCAAGCCATCAGTAATTATGTGCATCTTTCACTCAGTATGTTCTCTTGTATGTCTGTTCTCTATGGTAGGCAAAAAGGCGTGATACCTGGTGCCCTGGAAAACTTGCAACGGAGACATTGGAGGTAATAATTCTTGTTCTAACAGTAAAAGATTCCTGGATTTTTGATATCTGCATCAAAGGAGCAATCCTTCCTCAAATTGGAAAGGGTGTTCTTTTGCCTGCCTGTAACCTGAAACCACCAGAGAAAGGGTTCAGTTGGTCCTGGAAATTTACTACTCTTGGGAATAAGAACTTCTGTAAATTAAGCAGTCTTAAAAATTACTTTGAAATACTGGCTAATCAGATTAACATGTGTCGTATTAACATGCTAATTACATATAAGGTTTTGTCTACTTAGTTGGAAATAATGGTAAATTTGTCAGTGTTAGTAGTGTATTGGGTATCAACTTTGCATATTCATTCTATTTTAGCAACTGGTTGAGTTGTGGTTTTTACACGTTTATGTATTCCTTTGTCAGGTGGGTTGTGTTAAGTAGCCGTCTCATTCACACTACATCATGTTCCAGAACATTTAAATTAATGCATTTTGAAGTTCACAAATGTTCGTTAACATTCTTCCGTGGTAATTTAGTTGTCATCTGTCGTCAAAGAAAAAGCTTCTGAAGTGAAATCAACCAGATCAAATCACAAAAAGGGGCCACTTCTTCCTTTTCAAGAGTTAGTTAAAGAAGTGGATACTTCTGAGTTTTGCAACCAAGATAAAGATTTGAACAAGAGTGAACCAGAAGACTGTACTCTTCCTGATCCATGTGCACTGCTGCATGTTACCAGCAGAAGAAAAGTTCCATCCAGAAAAAGAAGTTTACCGATGGTTTATATCATATTATATTTTTTCCATTTACCTTCTTGATTTGCTTTTGGTATTGATTTTTTTTTGTTGCAGGAGAGCAATGACTTGGCAGAAATGCAAGCACAATATGAGAATTTGCTTTTAGAATTTGAAACTCACGTTAGTTCTTCCCACTTCTATTATTACAATATGATGGTTGCATTAAAATTTTGTATCACTAACTTTTCCTCTTTGCAGAGAACATTAAGTGACATACAAATTGATTACTTAACGAGGAGGCTTGCCAACACTGATCTTGTTGTGGATGAGAAATGCGGAGAGTGCGATGCAAGCAACACAAATTCGGTATCTCTTCCAGATGGAAATAAAAGTTTGAGCGAATCAGATGCTATTCTTGTCATCAAGCAACTTCAAGAAAAGGTTCTTCCCTCATTTATTTCTTTATTCACCCACTTTCTCTTAGTTTTCCCTTGCTTGGTTGCTTCCGTTCTGCTGAGTAGAGTATTGTGGATTAAGATGGAATGGGGATAACCCCCTGCAATTATGATTGGTGGCACCACTTAAGGTTTTTAAATTAATGATTTATAGCTAAAAAGAAAGTTGTTTTGGTATCTGATGTCGGATAACTAGAGTTATCCAGTTCCTAAAAGAGAGACTTGCGGATTCAGAGCCAAGTGGAATAGGTAATGCTGATAGTTGGTTAGCACAGTGTTAGGTTGCAAGTGGATTGCTACAATTTCTGGGATGGGATGCTATAGGCTACTGAACGAAAGTAATGTTAACCAAGGGGTAAATAACTTTGATTTGATATTTTGACTATTGAAATGTTCAATTGATGAAGAGATTTTTTATTTTAAATTACTTTGGATGTAGGGGATGAACCCATCTCTCATAAATACTTTACTTTTTTTATATGTATATTTAAGTTTTGAACTGTTGGTCGAGTCACGAGTGATGATAAACAGATAGAAGTTCAAATGTAAAGTGATTCAGATCACCTGCTTTAATGGCCAACTTGCTAGAGTACGAAATTTTGGGAAAAAATTAGTTGACTGTTTGATTGGATTTTAGTAGTTTCTGGTAACTCTCGGTTGACTGTGCCTGCCCACTTTCTGATGATAAATATTGCCAGTGATCTGTGTCTAAGGAGGATGTCTAATTAACTTTAAGATTTGATATTTGAATTGGAAAATAAAGGGTTCAGTCTTTTATGTCCTCTTTTAGATCTAAGCGACGAAATGAGCTTCTAAGGCTGACCACGAACTCTTATTCTTCTAGATTTATCATCACACTTCACGTATAATCCGTCTGATGCAAAATTAAAATTCGGTTTTTATTTGATGCCCTTCCCAATTATGCTTTGGATCTTTCATCATGTCAAACCTATCACAATTTTGATATGCAGATTGCAATTTTAGAGATGGAGAAGTCTTCAAGCCAGCAGAATTTAGATTGTGTATTTGACTTGGCAACTGAGCAGACTATATCTGCTCAGCAGAAATATGATAAGGTTTGTGTTCTATTTTCTCATTCAAGGTTTCCTCGTGCTCACAATTCTTGACAATTGCATTTCAGTTAATACGTTTAGCGAATCTCTAATTGTTATGCTCAAGAGAAACCTCAAACTGAGATATTACTTGCTTAGGTTATTTGCTTTCTTTTCACTGTGTAGGAGAATTATCTTGCTTCCATTCATTACGATATTGTTTAATACAGCTTTACGAAGAACTTCTGCTTGCACGAGAAGAAGCAACTTTAGCTCGTGATACACTTGCTCCAGCACAGTCCAGCATGGTAACTGGCTAGAGTTTCAGCTTATACCATAAAATATATCAATGATATTTTATATTTGATGGTTTTTGAATAATTTTGTTTCGATAGGTGCAAACTGCTGATTTAAGTGTTTATTAACTTCTTTCAGGTAGAATCTGATTGGTTGACCAGCCTATTAACAGAAGCACAGGAAATAAAGCTGGAATTTGAAAATTCGAGACACCTAGCTGGGTCTCTCTCTTCAGTTGTAGACGAACTTCTCCAGTTTTCTTCTGTCACGTCAAACACGATTCTTGTGAGTTGACATCTTTGAACAAATACTTAGTGTTGGTTTGCAAAAATATGCAAGTAAATTTACTTCTTTGTTGTGTTAAACTTTTATGGGCATTAGTAGTTCTTTTTACGTCTCACAAAGCAAAATAATTATTTACTTGTGTGCATACTGTAAAACTCGTGACGTTCTATATATTGTCACTTTTACTATTATCAATCCACAAACTTGATATTGCAAATATAGGATCTTAGGCCTTCGGCTTCCGAGCTTTCACTTCAGATGAAATCGATAATTAGGAGCCATGAGAAAGAACTGTCTTGCTTGAGGAACAAAATTCATGAGCTTGGGGATGAGAAGGTATGACAAGTTTGCATATAACTGCTTTGTATCTTGACTGAGTCAATTATTGAAGTCTCTTTTGTCTCTCTTGTTGCAATATAGCATGTTCTGAACAATCAAGCCTCAGAGCTTCGGAGTACAATAGAAGAATTAACTGTAGAAGTTCAAAATTCTGCAAATGCGGTTATGGCAAGTTTCTTCATTTTGTCTTGCATTCTTTCGTTTCTTAGCCCACAACTCTGACCCAGTCAGTTTTATTCCAGGAACTTAATGAGAAGCATGAGATGGAAAAGTCTGATTTCGTATGTCAAATACAAATGCTCCAAAGAGAACTTTTATCGTTATCATCCTGTTCCTTGGCGAAGGAAAAGGAAACTATCAGAAAGGACTTGGAGAAGACGAAGCTAAAGTTAAAAGACACAGAATCCAAGCTAAAAAATGCTATGCAGGAGAAAACAAAACTTGAGGTCTTAAACCATTTTTCTTGGTGTTGATTTTATTATGCTGTTTCATCCAGATATTACAAGCTCGCAAATGCATTTTGATTGACACCAGGGTGAGAAGTCATGCGCGGAGAGAGAACTTAAAAGATTGCAAAACCAGAAGGCTATGCTTGAACGTGATAAGAACAAACGTGAATCTCTTATTGGCCAAAGGCGTGATTCCATTATTGATAGGGGCTCAAATGTTTTCGATCAAAGACGAGTCAAGGGTTCCACTGCTTCGGCTGAAATGGCGGTAATTTTGGATTAAATAATACATAATGCGCAAGATTTCTCATGCAACAAATGCAATTTTCTTTCGCAAATGCAAACATTGATCTCCCTCTTTCTCCTTGCACCCCCAAATAAAAAATTAAAGATTAAACAGCAATCATGCTTAGTTTTTTTTAGAATAATAGAAATCATTATCAGGTCACACCATTTCACTTGATTTTTAATTTCTCATTCCTTAAACTTTTTTCCTTTGAGGGACTCAAAAATGTTCAATACATTTCGTAATAATCTATGATTGAAAGTTTGTTTTATTGTGCAATACGTTTATTATTCTTTATGGATATTACCTCATGTATCTCTCCTTTTGTTCAGGAGGAGTACAGGAAGCTGGAAGTGCTTGCGTTTGAGATGGAGACCACAATCGGGTCTTTGGAGGAGCAATTAGCAATGTCAAATATGGAGAAGGATGAAGCGCTTTCTAGAGCTGAGAGTTTGGCTTCAGATTTACAGGCATTGTCTGATGAGTTGCACGTGTCGAACTCTGAGTTGAGTACACTGGAGGAAGAAGTTCAAACTCTTGTATGTTTTCTTAATTCTCATGCTTCCATAAATCCTTTTGCAAAATAAGCACAGTTTTGTTTGCTGTTAATTTATTCGAATTTACCTTGACAATGTTTCAGAGAACAAGTTTGGAAGAATCTAGGTCTCATGTACAGAAAATGGAAAGCTCTCTTAAAACTATGTTAGAAGAAAAGGAGGAGTTGTCAATGGTCAGTAAAATAATGCACATTTACAAGATCGTTTAAATTACTTTACTGATTCTTGGATATTATCCTTCTTTCTTGCAGCAACTAACAGATGCCCTTTTGACAATGGAGGAGGAGAAGGTGATATGGTCATCTAAGGAGAAAGCTACAGTAGAAGTCATCGAAGAAAAGAAAAAATTATATACTTGTGAAATTGCCTTATTATCTAAAGAATTGTCAGAGGTAACCTTCTAATGAGGCACACAAAACCCTTATCAATTACTTGCAAGTTTTTCCTTTAAAGGTTTTGATGCACATATGTCTTCTTTTCTTCTAAAAATGTTTTGATGCATGCACAACTCTGGCTTGTATTTCATGTTCTTATGATATGATTTATCTTTTACCAGTAACCTTGATTACCTACTCGTTGGTGGCTATGACTCTGGATAAAAGTTTTTTAAAAGTTTTAGCAACTGAAAAAAAGCAAATTCTTGCTGAATGACCATGCAGACATATATAATATTTTCATTAACATGTATGTATATCAAAGAAAGAACAGACAAGCAGTTGTTTGACTTTCGTAGTTGACACTGAATGTGCAATTATGGAAACCTCGATTATTATTTTTTAACCATGATATAATTAGGCCGCTTCCAAAACATGGGATTTGTGAATCTGTACCTCCCCACCCAATGAAATGATTGCCATATGTATGCTCTAATGTGTTTTTCCTGGCATGCATTGGTTACTTGGAAAGTTTTTTCGATTGTGATTTTTACTCTCCCACTATGTAAGAAAATCTTCCTTGTTAATGATTTGGCACGATTAGGCAAGAAAGGAATTGGAAATTTGTCGAACAAATTGCAAGGATCTTGAGGAAAGGTTAACAAGTTTGCAGGAACAAGCTGATTCAGATAAGCTGTTCAGGTTTGTCTCGAATCGTATGTTTATATAAATGTTACCAAGGGTATAAACGAACTACTTCGGAGTTCGAATCTTGTATGAAGTATATACATATGAATGGTTTCACCTTTTGTGTTTCACACCCTGGAGATTTCTGGAGTTTTTTTAATTGTTGTATATTGGCATATTTCATTACATTTGAACTTTTGTGTCCTTTCTCTTTAGTGAGAAATCATCTGAAAACCTCAGAACAGATGACGAGAGATCTTCTGATGACCCAGGGAAAATGTCTCCTGAGGTAAGTCCGTATGTACCTTGGTTATGATTCTGTCTTTGATATAAGGGTAATTATATAAACACCACCGATGCCAGCCCATAATCATGAAAAAACACCTTCAGATTTGAGAAATTACTATAAGTTCCTCTGTCAGTAAAAACATATTACAATTTCAATTTTCACCCCCTATAATTTCACCCTTGTTTTTCGAGTTGTCATAATCTGGCAAAGGGTGTCTTTATAATTTGCAAATCTCAAGGGCTCGTGGTAATTGCCTAATAAACGAGGGATGTGCATGTAATTATCCCCAAGTTAATTGCTTGTACTTGGATAATAAAACTTCGTTTATCAGGCCTTGAATGCACAACTAGAGTCGAAGTCCCAAAAAACATTCGAAGAAATCAAAAGTTTACAGTTGAAACTGAGTGGACTTGAAAAAGACAAGCAATATCTACTGGCGCAAGTTCAAGAATTGAACAAAGAATTGGCGCACGTTCAAGAGATCTTAGATGACGTCAAGGTTTGTATAGCTTAGCTACTTTCCATTGCCAAGAAAGTTAGAAATAATATTCACTTGCTCTTGATCATAGTACTTCACCCCAGGAAGCACAGAATTTATGAGGCAAGATAATAGCTTTTGTAAATCAGGCGTGATTGTTTATTTTTTCTACATCCGGTTCATAACCACAGAACAACATGATTTATTTTCCACAGGTATTGGAGTTAAAACATGAAGTAGAGCAGCAGAGAGCTAGACTTACAAGTTTCGAAGTCGAGATGCACAATGTAAGTGATCTTACACCTGAAACTAAATGTTTAACACGACTAAATAATGGAAATAATGCTGCAATTTTTGTTAATTTGGCACTTTTGTATATGTACACATACTCGTAAATATCTATTCCTGTGTGAGTGGGCAGCATGCATAGGATTGTTTCTGTATAGGACCAATAATATGTCAGAGCGCCTAAAATGATGACTAAATATGCTTATATGCTCCTAACAAAGATAACTGTGGAAATACTTATCTCCGGGATAAATATTAGATTACATAGACATCCTCTACATGAGAGATGAGACCGTAATTATGAAAGGTTTGAAAAATTACCATAACTATTTTTATCAGTAAAAACATATTACAATTTTGTGTGTAAAAAACAATTACAATTTCACCACCTACTTTTCGAGTTTTCAAGTCTGACAGGGTGTGTCTTGGTAATTTGCAAAGTCATAGGGCTCATGATAATGGGTATCGGTACCTTTGTATGTCTGCCTCTCTTTTATCTGTCAGAGTCTCATAGATTACTTTACCAAATGCAGAGCTATCTTGAAATTAGTTTTTAACACGTCTTTCATTTTCCATTGGAAAAAATATTGTGGTTTTCTGCTGACAGGATCAAGTTAACAACAGCAAGGAGAAGGCGAAAATAAGAATGAGACTCCATGGATCACAAGCAAAACTCGATACTTTTAGGTTTCGATACGTGGAATCAGTTGATGAGGCAGAGTTCATGCATCGAAAATACGAGGAAGCTTCATCCAATCTGAAAAGAAAATTAGCTGCGGCGGGTAGTGAAATCCTCCGTCTCAAGAAAGAACTTGCTGAATGCAAAGGACAATGACAATGAGAATGCCCTTTGATCAATTCTTGTTTCTTTTTATTTATATATACATATATATATTGTTGTATATCTTGTAGCATATATTTAAGGCCTCTAAAAAGAATGTAGCATACTGGTATGTTAGAGAAACCAAGGCTGGAATGTAGCAAAATGATGATTATTTAGTGTTAGCATTTTGCAGTAGGTGGTAGCGAGTAGTTTTTGGACCATCAAAGGACGAGTTTGAGGCGCGTTTGGCAAAACTTGTAATTCACCCTCAACATGGCTGCGGCAGAATAACAAAATTTGACCCGACTCTGCAAGCCGTTTAGTTAATCCAACCGCAAATATGGTTGGTTCAAGTCGAGTTCCTGTATGATTTGAATTCTTTGCCATCCCTATATAGTTTCTTATATATTTCAATAAAGTATTTGCTAAAATGATGCACGAAAACATTTTTCAATTTAATTTTATTTATTTGATTTGAATGCAAGTATGAGATTACAACTTTTGTTATATTTTATCAAAAGTGGCAACTGATTTGAGTTGGTTCTCAAGGGATGAGAATATGTTTTATGAGGTCTTGTGAGTTTTTGATATCATCACAATTATGTTTATGATTTTGTTTCGATACTTAGAATTTCGAACATTCCTAAAAATGATTCATCAAATATGTCTATGTATTTTAAAAAGCGTGAATTACATGTCCGTTGCTTTCAATTATAAGAAAATAACTAGAAATCTCAATTAGTTACTAAATAATAACTTGAGAGAGAATCACTATGTAAAAAGAGAAGGAAGATAATACACATTCTAAAGAAGAAAAAACACACAAACTCAAAGCAATAAATATAATAAAGCTATGTAAAATTTCAAGAGAAAATAATTATTTCCAATCACAAATTGAAAATTATAAAGCCACTCTATTGAATATGAATCAAAATGTGAATTCAAGTTGGCTCATTTAGTATGGAACATGTCAATTATTTTTTTGGTTTATACCAAGGGTTTCCCTCCAGTCGGACACCGGAGACTAATCCCTTCGAGGCGTAGAAATCATCGTACCCTCTCCCAACAAAATTTTTTTCCATACACACGGCAAAGGATCGAACCCTGGACAGTATGGTTAAGGAACCCAGTTATCTGCCAACTGTGCTAGACTTTTTTAATAAGGTTATGAGTTCGATTTCCTCTGCTATATGAAGGCTTTATTGGTGATCGGAGCTGACCCTACTTAAATTTTTCATTCAACGAAAAAAATTAATAATCAAAATTAACAGCCCCAGGTGAAGCCCAAGCCCAACATAAAGAGGCCAAAACCGGATATCCATTAATTAAATACGGGTCGGATCTAATATTTGCATTGACGCTCTCTATATACCCTACTAAAATCCCAGAGCTGTTTTCATTACACCGTTTAGTAAGAGCCCCGCCGGTATTTAGCACAGCCGCCGCCGCCTAGAGCCATACCTCCGGCGGTGATTCTGAAACGCACAGCTGTGGAATTTTCATATTCCAAGTTTTTACACATCCATATATATATATATATACATATATATAGATATATCTCGAAGCTTGAAGGAGCTGATAGAAGATGGCGTATCAAGGGGGGAACTTGAAGTCCACCTCCATTAATGGAGTCAAAATGTATACCGTCGCCGGACAGAACCGCTCGGTTGCTGCGTGGCTTCCGCCGAAGAAGCTCAGAGCGCTGCGGAAAAATCCAGGTGATTAGAGTTATAATTATTTGATAAGTTTTCGCGTTAGCTGTGCAATGAATTAGGTCTTGAAGATTGCAATACTTGAACACGAATTTTTTCTTGAACTATATGTTTATATTTTGCCTGAACCTATTTTTAGTGATTAAAGAGTTTAATCTTTGTAGATTCCAGGTATGTGAATATAAAGAAGTGCTAATACATTGGCATTCTTTTAGTAGTTGTAGCATAAGTTGAGATTTTAAGCATTTTGATATGATGCAAATTGAGTATTTTTCAAATTGTCAATGCATAAATCCTTTACTCTATATATTGTCATATGGTGATTTTTATGAATGACTTGTCGATTTGTCGATCAATTTTCAGATTATTTGCAGAGAGTGGATTTGATACAGGATTTGAGGTTTGAAACCGCAACTTCTAGGATTAAGGTGTCACCTGATGGGGAGTATGTTATAGCTTCAGGTGATTGTTAAATTTGTTGTACGCCAGATGGTGTTCCAAATGATTATACTTCTGTGAAATTAGGATTTTTTATGTTGTTATTTTTCTTACTTTCAGGCATTTATCCTCCACAAGTCAAAGTCTACGAGCTGAGGGAACTGTCACTGAAGTTTGAAAGACATTTGATTTCAGAAATTATTAATTTCCAGGTAATAATTCTCTTATACTTCAACACGTGGTGTTGATGAATTCAAGCCTAAAACACACACGATTTGCTTCCCTGGAGTCGTTTTTATCATGTTCAGTAATGTTCTTATAATGTAGCACTGTTTCTATGTGTATCTGATAAGAAAGCACTTAACTCTATGGGCATTACTGCATTGACATTCCTTTTTTTCATGCATTAGTAACATTTTAAAGTTTCTTGATCTAATAGGTGTTAGATGATGACTATTCGAAGATTGCATTTCTTTGCGCTGATCGTTCCGTTAACCTTCATGCAAAATATGGGAGTCACTACAGTTTGCGGATCCCAAGGTCTCTCTCTCACACAAACTCTGATTCATTGCATTTGTAACTATTGGAATCAAAGTATTTTCTGTATATCATTTTTGAAAACATTTGCATTAATTGAGATTAGGTATATACTATCCCACAACAGAGATCAATGTTACTATAGAATTTACGTTTACAGTCTTTGTGGAGTCATCAGATAAGCAAATTTGAGGACATCGATCAAGAATTCAAGATATTACATGAAATTTAAATATTTTCTCCTGAAATATATGCCAGGTAATGTTCTGGTGTTGGTTTCTTTATGGTCTTATTCATTTCTTTTAACAGGATGGGAAGAGATATTGCATATGACAGCTGGTATTGTGACATAATTTGTGCCGCTTCTTCACCTGAGCTATATAGGATAAACTTAGAACAGGTTTCTTCTTGCTGCCTTCTTGTTTATCTTCTCAAGTTTCCTTATTTTGTTCTATTATTTCTGCTTATCAGAAGCCCCTATTTCAATTCAAGTAATATTTTTTTGGCAGGGGCGTTTCCTTTCCTCTCTCAGTACCCAATCACCGGCTTTGAATGTAGTCTCTCGAAGGTTGGTGAAACTTGGTTTTCCTTGTAAATCAGTTTCACGCTTTTTACTTATTACAATTGTTTTATACCTATTTTCTTTTTTGGTGTTCTGAAGCTGCCTATGTCTTTAATAATGTGAATTCTTCTTTTTGCGATTCAGTAAAGTCCATGGATTAGTTGCTGGTGGTGGTGAGGATGGAGCTGTGGAATGCTTTGATATGAGGACAAGGTCTTCAGTTGGGCGAATAGACGTAATTGCATCTGCTGGTGACATTGACGGGGTAACAAGCTTATTCCGTTTTGGTGACTATGAGGTCATTGTGTCCCATTACTAATTCAAACATGGTGGCTGTGTATAAAATCTGAATGTTTTATATTTTCATGCAACTGTTTCATAACGGAAGCGACAGTCTCATGAAGGGGCTGTAATGTACAACGGATTTTATTAGGACCCATATTGTGTGATAATCACATGTTTGTTTCCTCCCCTAAGATAAGAGTTATTTCAGGAATAAGAATCCTTGTAGTCCTGCATAGTGATGTCAATGCGAGTTTGCATTGTTAATATGATCTCAACTATTCTGTAACTGTAGGAGGTTACTGCAATTGAATTCGACGGAGATGGGGGTTATCTCATGGCTGTTGGAAGCAGTGGGGGAAAGGTATCCATTATCCATATTCATATATACTTTTCCTGTTCATCTTTTCCCTTCTTGATTCATGTGATGCTATGTTACCAAACTACATCAATGGAAATTATAGTTCTCATGTTCTGTAAATTATGCAGATTCTGATTTATGATTTGCGCTCATCTAATCCTCTTCGAGTGAAGGATCACATGTGAGTTGCCTTTACAAGCTACCAGCTTAATTAATTATGCAAAGAAGGATCCTTTTTTTTTAAACTTACATTATTAACTTTGGCAATTTATTGCCTTTTTACAGGTATGGCAGCCCAATACTGAACATTAAGTGGCACAAGTCACTAAACTCTGAGCAATCAAAATTAATCACTACTGATAAACACATAGTCAGGATTTGGGATCCCGAGACTGTGAGAAATTCTTTCCTTTTGTATTTATTGTTATCTGATTTTTTTGCTTCGTCTTTTCGCGCACACATATTCTGCTCCGTAATCGTCATATCATGTCTTTCAAGTTAAGGTATTACTTAAATTTATGAACTGTTCAGAATTTGAGCATGTCCTGTCTTATGTTCTTATCCTTTGTGTGCTTGAACATGCGAGCTTATAAAGAATAGTTATGAAGATACTCGATCACGAATCCTGACCATAAATAATTCTCCTAACTCGGTTGTAATAAATTATCAGCAAGTATACTTCTGAATGTTGATGGTTTTAAACTATAACTTAATTTATTTAGACATGTTTTTTGTGATTGACGGCGGATATGTTTTTTTAATTTTGGAAGGATAGGGATTAAGGACTTGTAGATTTTGAACTTACCTAGCTAATTATGATTTTGGAGCTTAATTGAGTCCTATAAATTTCAGGGAGAAGGTATGACTAGCATTGAACCGACTGGTGGCAAAATTAACGATATGTGTGTCTTTAAAGAAAGTGGGTTGATATTGTTGGCTCTGGACAGCAGCCAAATACCATCTTACTTTATACCAGCCCTTGGACCCGCTCCAAAGTGGTGTTCTTATTTGGAGAACTTGACGGTATGACCATTACATATGCTTCGCCATCATAATAGTGAACATTAAAGCTTTATTTGATGTTAAGCATGATTTCCTTTTGTGACTGTGCAGGAAGAGCTTGAGGAGGGTGGCCAAACAACTATTTATGATGATTACAAATTCTTGACCAAAGAGGACCTCGCAAAATTGAACCTGACGAGTTTGATTGGAACCAATCTTCTCAGGGCCTATATGCATGGTTTCTTTATTGATTACCGACTGTATAAAAAGGTAATAGTCTGTAATTTTGAAGTAGAAATAATTTTTAGAAATTAAGTTATGGTTCGAAGTTCATACGGCATCGACTCTGTGAACGCAGGCACAAAGTTTGGCAGATCCTTTTGCTTATGAATCTTATATAGAGAGGAGAAAGCAGGAAAAAGTGGAAGCTGAGCGTGCCTCTAGAATTACGGTTAGTTCTGTTTCATATGTATTATATGCTCTTTATATAATTGACTTGTTACGGGTGAAATGTCTTTGAAAAGAACAAAATGTTAGTTGCCGGAAATGCTATATGATTTTTACATTTTTATTGATAATTGATGAATATTGAACTAATGTTATTGCGAGTTGGTTTTAGCAAGTTAATCTCTCTCTCTCTCTCTCTCTCTCTTTTTTTTTTTTTAATGAGAAAAGCAAGTTAATTTCTTTGTAGATCCTACATTAATAGGAGTTCATGAAGAAGGAATCTAAAGAAATTTACCTGTTGGCACTCTTTCCCTCGAATAGTTTAGTTGTAGTCTTGTAGACGAATTATCATTTCCAATAACTTTCATCACATACAATATCACCACTGCCTCTTTAAGTCGTTGGATATATAAGTCAAATTCATTTATCTTGCCTTCTTGCAGATTAAAAGGAAGCTACCCAAAGTTAATCGTACTTTGGCAGCCCGAATTCTTGAAGATGAGGAAGATCAGAATGACAAGAAGGGTACTACTGATGGTGAAGGTGAAGATGTTCAGAAAACATCAGATGCTAAGAAAACATCAAAGAAAAAGAAAGGTCTCACTGGTGAAGTTCTCAAAGATGAGAGGTTCAAAGATATGTTTGAAAATAAGGTATTGGTCTTCTTAATATATGTTTTATTATCATTGTTAAATATGACCAAAAGGTTTAATACCCTTTTAAATGGTGATTTTATGGAAGTAGTCGGAACTTTGAAAACCCTTTGACGGTAATACAGAAGCATGTTAAAATGCTCTGGGAATGATAATCATTTTCATTGTATGAGTTTATTATATGAGATGTGCTGAACACCATTGGGAATTTTTTTAAAACTACTGTTACAACCTACAGATCTATTTAAAAATTGAATACTTCAATTAGAATATTTTACTTGATGGTCGATTCTTTTTAATAATTAATGGCGAAACTAGAAATCTTGGAATCCTTGTAATAGAAAGAAAAACAAAAATCAATAGAATGAGCGATATTTCGAGTCTTCGACGTTATTGTGCTTTGGCTTTTAACCTGTAAATATAGGCAATACTTGAAGCATTTTAACTTAATTTTGGAGCCTTGGAGGTAACAAGATTGGGGGTGAACTAGAAAGTAAATTTCACTGCCAGGCAAGCGGAAAAAATGAAGCGAAGGACTAATGCCAGTCTCTTTTAGGCGACAAATGTTAAGATTGTTGCATTTCATATGGCACCAAGAGACTGCATGTATTTGATTTTGACTATGTCGAGTGCTCCATTTACGGATTGTATTCTGATATGCAGGACTTTGAAATTGATGAGTTATCACGAGAATACCAAGCTCTGCACCCTATGCCATCATCCACAAAGAAACCATCTTTACTTGAGGAGCATTTTGAAACTGTTTCTGGAGAGGATGAGCCGAGTGTTAGCGGTTCTGATTCACAGAGTGGATCATCAGAAGATGAGCATGAAAATACCAGTAACAAATCTAAGAAGAAACCTAGGTAAGACACTTATTCTCTCCTTATCTAGATTTTGTATCTTTGTTTTTCCTTACTTGATGGCTGGTCTTATGGCATGTAATTATCTACTCAAATGGCATGACGAGTTCTTTTCCCTGCATAAACTTCAGATAAAAATTAATTCAAGTAGACGGAAATATAGTTTTCATATGTGATTGTCTTAGTTTTCATATGTGATTGTCTTTTACTGCCCTAAATGCATAGAAGCATTGAATAAACTAGATTATGTAGTTCGTGAATGCTGAAAGAAGGGACAATCATATTCGCACACCCTCACTTATTGGGTAATTACTAGAATTTGGAAATTACCAAGACCTGTCACCCCCTGTTAAATCCTAGGACTCAAAAAACCTGAGTAGGTGAAGTTGTAATATGCTTTTCACTGAATGAGTGAAATTTAATCTGTTTTTTTAATGACGGAGTGAAATTGTAATACCCTTTTACCCATAGGGGAGGTTATGGTAAATTTCTCAAACCTCATGGTGTTTTTCATAACTAGGCCTTAAAAATGCTTCGATAAATAGAAACATTGAGTATGTATATTGATCTAATTAAGTTTATACGACCAATATCATTTGCAGATTTTATGAAGTGAAGGATAACCGGCACGCAGAAGCGTTCTATAACCGTGCATCACTGGCAGAGGAGGATTCTCTTCCTTTGGGAGAAAGAGCAGCTCTGAGGCATCCACGTGAAACTTCAAGGGACGTGGTGAAACACGGACAAGGAGGGTCTCGAGAGATATCTTTCAATCCCAGAAGCTCAGCCAAATTAAAAGAGTATGATGAGGATGAAGAGACACGTGGCGGAACAAGGAGAGGTGTACAATCTTTGAAGCTACCTAGTGTGGGGGGTCGAGGTCGTGGAAGAGGTGGAAGAGGTGGGAGAGGTGGAAGAGGTGGCTTTCGTGGGAAGAGCAGAGGGAGAGGGCGTAGATGAATCTAAACATCAATAGACGGCTCTGATGCTTCTGTGTCTCGGGTATGTATTGAATGTTAATGTAAGATGTTATGGAGAAATTTTGTGCTACACTTTGGGTACACAGCCCAATCGGGTTGTAAGTACCTCTTGAGAATTAGAATATGGTGATGTCAGAAATTGAAATGCTAATGTTGACATCACTTTCTGTAATTCAACGTTCTCAGCCTGTGCCTAGGTAGGTAACATATCAGGAGTTGATGTGTGATCTGATACGTAGTGTGACGTTTCGATCTATGTGGTGGGGAGGAGTTATATATATATTTATTTTCTTGTGAAATTGAAGTCACAGTGCTGAAATACTGGACGATTTTTGATCTTGTAGTTGCAAGTTACACTTTGTTTTTTCTATTGTATAATAAATACCTATCAATTCAATCCTGATTGGTTTATTTGATTATGTGATTCACTATTACCGTATAGACACGGCTTTACTTTTGTGTGAGACATTGAACAAGAGATATTCATATTAGATATAACCCTTTTTAGTTTTTGGCAATTAATATAGATATAAGAATAAGACCGTGGGAAGTATAGATTGGAAGTGTATAATCTCAGAAATAGAATTTACTACCAGTATCATGACCTAAGCCAACTTTTTGTGGCAACGAAATAATTATTGATTATTTATGTAGTTAGAATGCATTTGGAGTCTCTATATGATGATCATGTGATTATACAACCATGTACAATCTAATGAGTTTGTAAGAATCATTCCAACTTGAGTAGTGTCACCACATTAAAACTTCGAGTTTGCCCTATCCAAAAAAGCGTAGCAAAGAAAGAGAAGAAAAATGAAAGAAGAGGTGCGACACTAAGATTTCATATCAAATCATACTATTATATATACTAGTAAAATTGTACTACATATGTTTGTTTTATTTTTAAGATGAAATATTTTTGGTCCTATAAGATAAGGTTTGTGCATTTTTAACCCCACTTTTATGGGATTTCCACTTCTAGTATCACGAGATGAAATTTTGAATCATATTGAGCTATGTTCTCTCAGTTAAAAAATATATCCTGAATTATGTAAAACTTGCAAAAACTCCACCCCAGCTTCACTTTGTTACACCAGCTTTGTCCTCCCCCACCCCACGTCCCCACACCTACCTACTATCTAGACCTAGTTTTCTGCCCATTGCGCTCGACCTATCCGTTCTTCACTCTACTTGCATTGCCACAACCATATCCCACACATCACTATTTGCTACCCCCCACCCCGTTCTCTCCCCATCTTCGTGACACCACCATCTGTGGCACCTCCTCTCCCCTATGAATTAAATTGTTGAATTATGTAACATAGAACTCTCCCAATTTGATATTTCTTTTTCTTTTTAAATAATGAAGTTTTTGTTATTTTTATATAATTCAGGGGGTTTATGCAATTTTCAGAAGTTGACTAATGATTTCCGTCCATTTTTTAGCGGAGAGAACCCAATGTGCTTAAAAATTTCATCACATGAGATTAAATATGAAAGTTTCATAATTATTGTGACTGAATGTGCACATTCTACCATACAGGACCAAAGTGCAACCATTGCTGATTTTTAGTATGTAAAAGAAATTTTGAATAATTTAGCCGTACATTATACACATATATAAATAAATATACTTGATAGTTGTGAGATAAAAATGTGATTTATGTATTTTATTATGTTAATGAATTATTTAACTTGCTGGTAATTTACAACTCAATATAATACTAAAATCTGCACTATCCTATTCTATATTTTTAATCTAGGTTGATGACTTTGATCGGTTAGTCATTTTATTTATTTTTATTTAGTTTATTCAATAACATTACTTAGCTTTTATTTTATGCTTGTATTATTGAAAAGAATAAAGGACATTTAACTGGATAGTCATTTTGTAATCAAAATATACAAAACATAACATTCAACAACGAATAATATATGATCCATATCTTATTTGATTAGAAAATTACATAATTCAGCCAAATTATTTATATTTAATGTTCTTTTACATGATAATGTTATGCTTGAAAACTTTGTAGCTCAATTATTTACCACATGTGAGAAAAAGATTTAAATGGAAAATGAAGAAATGAATAGTCTACAAGTTACATTTTTTAATTCTTGCAATAAATAATCGCATTCCATTTTGAATGATTTCTTTTCTAATTATTTATTATTGTTAATTTTGCAATTTAATTACTAAATTTTTGAACCTATTTGTACATTTTTTTGCTTTCATAAATACTTTTATCATCTAATTAACTTAATTTTAAGTTGAAGTCTTGTCACATAAATCTATTTTGGCACAATCCTAAAATTTTCATGAATATAGATTTTTTGGGTTTTCTTTTTCTCTTGTATGTATATCTGCATGGGTCGTTAGTTGCTTTCGATTTGTGAATGAACTTCCTTATAGGTCTATGAGTTTAAAAAGAGAATAAGCGAGTTATATTATTTGATACATAATTTTCAATTAATAAAAACTAATTCTTGTAATTAAGTTAATGTGAGATCACAAAATATCATTTATATGAATACTACAAATAATAACTCACTATGTTACTTCTCTTTTACTATCAAAAAGTTAAAATAAATGATGATGCTCATGTCATCTACTATTTAACATCATTATGTAAACATTTAATGATTCACATTCATTCATATTTGACAAAATAACGGACACAAAATGCAAGATTTGAGTTGTTAATCTCTAGAAGCTTGTAGAAAAAGCGTTTTATGAAATTCAAGTTGAATGATAGTAAAAAGTTATTGACTACTCATTTTTATCAATTATAGCTCGATTAAGCTGTTAGTACTCATAATTAGGCATTTAGGAATAAATTACTTGGAGAACGTTGTGGTGGAATATAGGAAATTGCTTATTGCCATGTAAAATAGTATTTTTTTTTTCTATTTTGAATAATTCCGTTTTAATTTTCAAAAAATATTGAGAAATGCAAAACACTAAAAGCTACTCATACTTTATATAAGACTAACCATAGTATTGCATTATTCATATTTTTGGGGCTTTCCTTTTACTTGTATACATATTTTTCTTATGTATATATAAAGCACGGCAATGAATACTTCTAATTTAATAAAAGAATCTACATATTAGTCTATGATTTGAAAAATAGTTCGTATGAATTATATTATCTGATATTTTGAGTAAATATAAAATTACTGAGGACTATCTATAATACTATATGACAGATACAGGGACTGAAAGCATTGCCCTTTGGACTCAAATTTAATTTTTGTCACTGTAAAAAAGTTTAGTATGTAAGATAATTCAATCTAATGCTCGTTTAATCGATCATTCAATCTCAGTGAATCTTCAAGGATCATGTACATTGATGTAATAAAAGATAATGGCACATCAACCATTTAAAGCTAATCCTTATATACTTTTGTAGCTTTTTTTAAAATAACTTCTCATTTGTTTGTCAATTAACTTATTCTTGTTACAATGCTACAGGGTACATAAAAAATGAATTTATCGATAAATATAAATAAAGATACTAATTGCATGATTCTGTGTTACTAAATTAAAAGACCAAATCGAATAGGTAAATAATAAATAGAATATTCATTTGTTTATTTTTGCAATATTTCTTTTTCCTCAAATATTTCCTTCTGTTTTTTTTTTTTTCCAATTACGTGTTTGTTGGGAACCCTCATAATGCTAGATTTTTTTTTTATATTTATGATATTAGGTTCTTATCTTTTCAACTAAGTTTTATAATTATAAATAAAGCATGCAAATTGAGATGTGTGACCAATAGCTCAACATCCCCTCCCCCCAAATTTGATTATTAAATTCTCTCCTGTTATATAATTCATGTGAAATAACCATCGAAATTGTAACATATGATACAATTTATTTAAAGTCAAATAGAAATTTTTTATGATGCTCATTAGTCAAAAAGGAATTACATATTCTAGAATAAAATTGTGATGAAATACAGAAAATTATTTACCATTTATACATATCATCCATTTAAAAATAGCAAAAGATCCCAACCAATTGCATTAGAATTCAGAATTAGTCAAAGATAATTCGTTTGCATAAGAGAAAGCTCAATCATGATTGGATTAAGCAAACTATTTTTTGAGTCAACACAAATCAAACTTAACTATTCACAATCTTGAAATGCACAATCTATCATCTGTGGGCTGCGACAGAAGCTAGTCCTCTTCATGACAATATTTGATGCTTTCAGACCGTTTCTCATCCCTCCCATTTGAGAATTGCCTCCTGCTCCTCCACTTATGCCTCAACAATTTGTTTTGCTTTTGCACAATCAAATTTCAACTTTTCTTCGTTCCATAAAATACATCAGCAACAATTACACATAAAGAAATGCTCAAATAAATATTGCTTCTATTAAATAAAAAATAACATTGATAGAAGTAGTTAGTAGCTTTTAGCACACATTAATGCATATAAATAGACAAAATATATGTATACTTTAAATTTGAATCCACAAAAAAGTTGAAAGAATATTTTCCTTTGGTGATTTAATGATCATTTTGTTTATGAATTTTATGCTTGACCAAAAACATATATTTTACATTGTTATGGAGTTCATAAATATTTCATTTAGACAACGAGAAAAATATTATATTAGTTCATTAAAAAAGGTATATGGTGGGAAAAAAATATATGAGGTAGAAAGATTAATTGATTATTAAAATATATATTCATTTGTAGATTGTTAGGTTGATATTTATAAATGAGTGTTATAGTCATTTTGTTATAAAGAGATAAAAGTTGAGCTCCTACGGTAATTTGTGGAGCTCCAACATCAATTTCCTTTACTTAAATGAATTCGATTTTCATTGAGGATGTAGAACTTGAAATTTTATGTGGTGTATTTTGGCCTGCAATAGTCGATTCGGTTTATAATGGGTGATCTAGTAGAGATTATGGTGTATCTTCTAGTTTGTTGGCCTCGATGACTAAGTTGCTCTATATGTTTTAGTAGGCTTTGGTGGAAAGGAATAGTTCGTAACAGTCAAGTTTCTTTTGTTGGTAATAAGTGTTTTATTCATCTAGCAATCTCGTCTAATCCAATGTTTTTATGCAATATTGTATTATAATTATTCGTCTAAAATCTTGATTTTATCTTGTAGGATGTTTGGAGCTTTTGAAGAAAAAACTGTTGAATTGGTCAAGATTGAGAGCCTCAAATGAAGTCGGGAGGTTCGAGAATGACTAAGAGAGCGATGTGGCTCCAAATGAGAAAAAATGTACCTGCGAGCTACTCGAGCTCACGCTGAAGCAAGCATAAAGGCTCACTTCAGCACGAGCCTTGCGAAGCCAAGTAGCTGGCGCTGGAGCGAGCAAAAAGGCTCGCTCCAGCATGAGCCCTTATCGCATAAGCTCGCATTGGAGCAAGCATTCGTTTTTTACCCGATTTGTAGAGCTATAAATAGATTTTTGACCTATTTTGATGTATCTTTTTCTCCCAAGTATTGTTCTTCATTGTATTCTTTCACACTTTTGGATGAATTGTGCTTTGAAGATGAATTTAGAGGCTAAAAACCTTATCCGATCAATTGTAATACGAATTCATCATCTTGATTTGTGAGATTTGTGCTTAATCTACTTTTTCTAATTGAGTATTTAATTTTCTTGTTTACATGCCAAGTGTTTGATGAAATGCTTAACTTAGATATACACTTTGTTATTGTGTTACATTAACCCATTGCTAGTTAAGGTTAAATAGCTATTAATTAAGGTCTTATTTAGTAGCAACTAGAGGCTATTAGACCTTTAGGTGAAAATCAATGTCATTAGACTCAATTCATGCTAGGTGGATTAGTTCTTGATGCCAACTCTCTTCTAATAATTAATGCTTGTCCTCTAATTAATCAAAAACCTAGTCTCTAGATGTGTTTAGGAGAAAGAATTTATTGATTGACTATCCATTGGTAAGTCATACTTAAGGAAAGAGTAAGAGGTTCACATGCTATGATTGATTCTCTTAAGTTGGCTACTTGATTAGAATTAATCTCATGTATCTATGATCAAATGGAGAAGATGAAGGATGATTACAATTGATTGGATTGGGTTCCTTCATTATGGTTTATCTCTATCATTTAATCGCTTATTTTACATTCTAGTTTGTTTAGTTATCAATCTAATTACAACCAATCTCCCCCTTTTTATTGCTTTATGACAATTGTGGTTAACAATTATATTTTGATCTACATTCTCTTGAGTTCGACACTTGCTTATCACTATTACTAGATATCAAGGTAAACATAAATATTATTTTTGGTGAGCTACGACACGCATCAGTTGGGCATCCATCCAAATTCCCCATTGCAGACTTTTCTATTTCCTACAATAGAACTTCCTTGTCCTTCGTGTTCGTTATGTACATGGAGAGCATGCTTTAAATGAAGAAGGTGGCCCTTCTTGTTAGATAAGGTCCTATCGATACGAGTTTAATGGGGGTACTTTGCTCCTTTTGTTTATGTAGAATTTGGTAAGATGTGATCTTTCCCTTCTAGTACGGCCTTTTTTTTTTCAACTCAAGAAAAGAAAAAACAGAAAATAAGGCTTAATGCAAATGGTGAAATTTAAAATTTCAAGATTATGGGGTTCCAAGTTTGTATATCTAAAGAATGATGAGTATCTGATTACTTTACTAATAGTTGATTTTTGTTAGTTAGTGAGTACCCATTCTTTAATTGATGTGTTAATTCATATTGTTGAGATGCGTTTTAAAGGCTTATGCCCAAAATCACTATTCTCAAAATATAATATAATTTTTTTTTGTCTGAATCAAGGGTGTGCCGGCAGCAGTGACTAATCCCTTTTGCCGTTGGAGCTCTTCCATTGGAGGTAAACGGCTGGCCACGAAATGTGCTCCATTCCCATGGGCGGGGATCGAACTACCAACCTCATGGTTAAAGGATGAGGTGAGCTACCACCACACCACACCACACCTTGTGGTTAAAATATAATATAATATACTATGAATAAATATGAGATTACTTTAATTATCGGGATTATCACTTCCAAGCATAATTTGTAATCGATTTATACATCTTTTAGTTTATAATATAATTCTCTATTTCTCATCCGTGAGTCGTATTCAGATTTGCATGAATTACGTAAATATTTATGTCTATTTCAAGATTGATGTTCTTAATTCTTGGCTCTTGCTTTATTCTTTAAATGAGTTTGTTCACTTCGCTAAGGAATATATCAGATACCAAGAGAATATTCTTACATGAAATGTGATACCTTCTAAATATGATGAACTAACTTAATTACGACGGATCACCTAACATCTGAAACTAAATGGTAAAATATCTCAAGCCCATTTTTTAATATTTACCTAGTTAATATATATATATATATATATATATATTAAGAAAGTGTGTTTCCACGTGCCTGGCAAACATTATGCTCGAGCAAATGAGTGACGGAACAGACTAAGGCTCGTGTTCCTATCCATAAATTGTGTAATTAGTGAACTAAACCAAGTTAAGCCTCTAGTTTTCGTGTGTCCATTAATATTGATTAGAATAATGATGGTGGATTTTGATCTCTCTTATCAACGCGTAATTATATAATAATAATGTGACTTCGTATTTGGTCAACATAACTTACCAATAGAATCTTTACAATCAATACAATACAAGAACAAAATATTTCCAATTAGGTAATATGTTAGTTATAGTGTATATATATATATATTGTTTCCTTAGCTTCTCTCATTAGGGTGTATATGGAAATTAGTTGAGTCTTCGTCACGCGCAACCAACTGCCAGATAACGTGTGACGAACCAACTGCCAGATAACGCTTGTAATACTTATGAGAATTGACTAAATGATAAGTGTAATTCATTAGTGAAATTATTCATCTAAATTCAATTGAACTCGATTCAAATTACAATTTTTTGGTATTACCAAACAAAATTAGAATGTTTGGATGCTTAGAGTTCACAAACTTTTCCCTGATTAATACTAATTAACTTAATAATATTGGACTCAGCTTGGTTTGCTTTGCCTTACTTTTTTTTTAATATATATGTGTGTATATGTATTAATATTCCTTTCTTGCATTTTTATTATTGCTATTATGTTATTTCCATCGCTATCAGATATGAGCTATTTAACAACATTATAAACTCAATTGGACCTAACAAATATACAATTATAATATACTATATTGATGCTGATATGTAGCATGTATATAAATATATATATATATATATATATATTTCATTCATAATTTAATATAGTATTTAGCTAATCAGTATATATAAATAAATACCTAGACCTCATTATAACTGACTCAACATAAGCTGCACACATCTTATCAAACAAAGTTCATTTCACATTTTCCCATCTCAATTGAAAAAAAATGCTAGCCATATTTCCTCAAGAGTTTTCTAGTTTAGGAGGATGGCACTTGGAAGATCCAATCCATGAACACGAAATTAACAATTACAACTTGTTTGGAGATAGACGTATAGAAAATTCAGACTCCATCAATGATCTCCCTTCTCCAAATTCCTCTTCCATACAACCCAAAAATGGCGAATTTCCGAGTTTTCATCACGAGCAAGATGGAATGTTCCATGATAATAAGACGGTGAAGAAGATCAACCATAATGCAAGTGAACGTGATCGTCGTAAAAGAATTAACACCTTATATTCAACTCTCCGCTCGTTGCTTCCACTCGACGATCAATCGGTGAGCTTCTTCTTTCCCTTTTTACCGCTCTGTTTGGTTTAAGGGTTTTGATCACCGTGAAACAACGAAAAACGATCAAATCTAATAGAAGCTTGTTTGGTTTTTCAAAAAAAAAAATAAAAATAATTTCAATGAAATACTTTTTTTCCCCGTAGTTTCCCTAGCCATAAAACATCAAAATTGTCTTCTCTATATATATTTTTTTCATTATTTCACGAAAACCCTTGTACCAAACAGGGTATATATTGAAAAGTTTCGTGTAGCATAATGGAGTAGTATTATTAGAAACCATGCATTATTAATTAATCTTTAGCAACTTATTTAGCATATTTTTGGACTATTTATCTTTAGAATTTTATGTGATATTGAATATGACTTTATTTTGCAGAAAAAACTAAGCATTCCTGACACGGTGTCAAGAGTGCTAAAATACGTTCCTGAGCTACAGAAAGAAGTGGAAAGACTAACTCAAAGGAAGGAAACCCTTATCAACTCAAACAATAATACTTCAATTCAAGAACAAGATTCATCATTATTTAACAAAAACCATAGAACAAAAACATCAACCAAAAGTTCTTCATCCTCAGCAGCAGTAGTATCATCGACTCGAATAAGTGACCGAGAAATCGTTATTCAGATTTCAATGCCAAGAGTTGAGAAGAATTCATTTTGTGAAGCGATAATGAATTTGGAGGAGGAGGGGTTTCTTGTGTTGAATGCATCTTGTTTTGAATCTTTTGAAGGGAGGGTTTTCTGTAATTTGCATCTTCTTCAGGTACTAATTTGCAAATTTTATTTAATGTTAGAGAGACAATTACCCATAGAGCCCCTCATGTTATGGTTAATTACCGAAAACTCCCTGACTTTTTGGAAATTACATAAAGTCCTTCTCATGTTAAGACATTCTTACAATTATACTCCATTTTATTTAAAATTTCTTACAATTTCACCCCCTATAATTAACTTTATAAATAGATCCATTGAGGGGGTCTCGTTGTAATTTACCAAAAGTCAAAAGGTTTTTGATAATTAACACTAAAGTGAGGGGGTGTGCAATACTGTGCATGTAATTCACCCAAAGTTATATAAACTTGAATCAGAGAATTACATTTATTTTTCGATATAAAGGATTGTTGCACTGCTCGCCCCCTTATTTGCTTTTTATCGTAATCGATTGGATTAATTTTTTTTTTTGGTCATATGATCGATTGGATTAATGATATTATATATTGAATATTTCCTAATTTTATTTTTATACTATTTGGGAACAGGCACGAGGAAGTCAAATGATGGATGCTGAAATGTTGAAGAAGAAGATTTCGATCATTTTATGAGAAAGGAGAGCAAATTATACTAATTAATTCGAGATTTTAATTTGTCTCCTATTATTTGAGGGGAGCTAGCTAGCTACTAGATATTTATGAACAATCAACAATATATAGTATTAGACAATATTATAAATTAAATCAAATGTAAACTTATGATTTCATTTGAGTGCTGACTAGTTAAGTTGCTAATTAAATATAATGTTTCAAGATTATCATATGAACGGTATTTCTTGTTGCTTCCAATAAATAAATAAATAAATAAATAAACAAATATACTCATGTGAACTTGAACTTACTGTGGTAAAATATTGGAATATTTTTAATTTCGGAGTTATTAACTAAAAAGTTTCACTTGCTTGAAGTCTATTGTATAACTCTATTAAAAAAATAAGACATTTGTGATAAAATGTCAAGTGACAATATCAAAGTTGTCACTAATGGTAAACATTTGATGATAATTTTTTTTTGGTCACAAGAATAAGTTTTACATGTTTAATAGTGACAAGATTTGTATAGAAGTTGTCACTTTTGATAATTAATGACAAGAAAATTGTTGTCACCATTGACAATTATATCATGACAAACAATTATAATTGTGACTCTATTTATATTGTCACCAAATTGTCACTATACATGTGTCACGATTTGTCAATAGTGACAACTCTAAAGAAACTCTTGTCACTAAAAATCTTATTGTGACAAAGCAAAAATTATTATCACTAATTATAGAAAGTATCGAGCTTTCGATCGATCCCGGTACTTGGGATCCTATAGATGAAGACATGGTCTCTCTGGATCCAATTGGATTTCATTCGGAGGAGGAGCCTTATAAAGATCGTATTGATTCTTATCAAAGAAAGACAAGATTAATAATCTAGTGACAATTTTAATATTACTATTCCAAATTTTGTTATTAATATTATTTTATGTTGTAGTGTATTTAATACCTATCATTTCATTGCCGATTGGTTTCCATATATATGTATATACATATATATTAATGTAGTTAGGCTCGTTCGAGGTCTCTAACTATATATTAATAATTGCGATATACAATCACATACATTTGCGAGAGTTAGTAAGAATTGGAAAGCTCAGTCAGGAGTGGGACATTCCATATGCATAAAAGATTTACGGCCAGACGCTTTTAAGGGCAAAATTGTCTAGATAAGCAAAATCAGACAATATCTCTTTTAAGGCAGTGTAGTCATGTGTGAGAAGATAAGTGTATGTCACATCATTCAGGCATAGTACGTGGGAACAAGGCCATATACCCTACTCAAGTCTTTTTGTCTGAGAAGGTTGATATGTATGTAACTCCATCCAAAGTGGACAATACATTATGCAAGGGGTCCGGTGTGCGATAAGGCAAATAAATGCCATATCATTCTAACACCGTCTATGGGAACGAGAGCATCGCTGATGATGTGTATGTAATATTGTAATCACACGTCTGACTTTTTGTTCTTAGAGAGGTGCTTTTTTAGGAAAAACCCATATGCGGCGCCGACCAAAGAGAACAATACCTCGTGCAAAAACATCGGGTGTGCGAGAAGACAAGTGTATACCACCTCATTTTGGCGCCGTCTAGGGAAGGAGGCCATGTGCCTTACCTAATTCCCTCGTCTTAGGGGCCAATGATGTGTATGCAACTACAATCCCACATTAAATGGAGACGAGAGATTTAAGAGACTTATAATCCCCAAGCTTACACCTCACCCTAAATAGGCGTCTTTCAGAGTAAATTTGTGATGCTCCGGTCAAAACGAACAATACGTGCAAGGACATGCAGTGTGAGAAAAAAACAACAAATTCATGCCTAATCATATATCAAATCAATATACTAATTATTCTTATGGAAATAATTCCTTGATTTTGCCCTGTCAAAAAAACATGTGGCTAAGAATGAAAAGGAGAATGAAAAAGAAAGTTAAATGACAGTAAAAATGTACTTATATCAAATCATACTACTATGTTCATATCGTAAACAAATGATTTAGCTAACACATAGAGAGATCACTAATTTATGCGACTTGTATTTTAGGTATAAACTTATAAGAGAATATTTTTATATGAATTGTGATACCTTCTAAGTATAAACTAACTTTATGACGGATCACCAAACATCTGAAACTAAAAGGTAAACTATATATCCGAAGCCCATTTTAATATTTAGCTAGTAATATATATATATATATATATATATATATTAAGAAAGTGTGTTTCCACGTGCCTGGCAACATTGTACTCGAGCAAATGAGTGACGGAACAGACTAAGGCTCGTGTTCCTATCTATAAATTGTGTAATTAGTGAACTAAACCATGTCAAGCCTCTAATTTTCGTGTGCCCTTTAAATATTGATTAGAATAATGATAGTGGATTTGTCCTCTCCTATCAATCGTAATTATATAATAATGACGTGACTTCATATTTGGTCAAAATACTTACCACTAGAATCTTTATAATCAGTACAAGAAGAAATTTTTTCCAATTAGGTATTATGTTAATTATAGTTTATATATCGGCTCCTAATAAATTCTCTCATGAGGGTGCTACAGAAATTAATTGAATCGGTGATTCCGCATCACGGCCAACCGTCTTCAAGATAATGAGAGAAGTCTAGAACTGATCTTATGACAAGTGTAATGTATTTGGTCAAATGTTTAATTTAGATTCAGCCAAACTCAAATCAAATTAGAAGTTTGGGGTGCTTAAAGTTCACTAATTTTCCCCTCATTGGTGCTAATTAAATTAATATTATTGGAGTCAGCTTGGTTTACTTTGCCTTATATATATATGTGTATATCAATATTCCTTTCTTGAATTATTATTATTGTATTACTTCTATTGCTATCAGCTATGAGCTATTTAATAACATTATATACTCAATTTGACCTAACAAATATACAATATATATTTTTGATGCTGATATGTAGAATATATATAAATATATATTTCATTCATAATATAATATTTAGCTAATCAGTATATAAAGACCTAGTCTCCTTATAAGTTATAACCAACTTAACATAAGTTGAACTTCTTATCAAACAAAGTTCATTTCACATTTTCCCATCTGAATTGAAAAAAAATGCTAGCCGTATTTCCTCAAGAGTTTTCTAGTTTAGGAGGATGGCTGTTGGATGAACAAGAAATCAACAATTACTACTTATTTGATGATAAAAATAGAGAAACTTCTGACTCTATTGATCTTCATTCTCCTAATTCCTCTTCAATACAACCCAAAAACTGCGAATTCCCGAGTTTTCATCATGTGAAAGAGGGAATCCACGAAAATAAGACGATGAAGAAGCTCAATCATAATGCAAGTGAACGTGATCGTCGTAAAAGAATTAACAACTTGTATTCGACTCTCCGCTCGTTGCTTCCACTCGACGATCAATCGGTGAGGGTTTCTCTCCTTTCTTTGGTTCTAGGGTTTTAATTATGGTATAATGAAAAAAGATCGAATAAATTAAATATATCCGAGCTTGTTTGGTTGTTCCGAAAAGAAATAGTTTCTTTTCTTTTCGCATTTTCTTTAGCAATAAATCATTAATTAAATTTTTTTGTCTATCATTTCTTCACCAAAATTCTTGTACCAAAGTTTTGTGTAATGTAATTGGTTAGTTATAGTTGGAAAACATGCATGCCCTTAATTATTTTTTAGCAACTTAGCATTTTCTTGGCTAAGAATTTTAGCAACTTAGCATATTTTTGTACCTTTTGTCTATATAATAAATTATAGTGAATATATTGTCTAACGTTGTTTAATTTTACAGAAGAAATTAAGCATTCCTGACACAGTATCAAGAGTGCTAAAATACATTCCGGAGCTACAGAAGGAAGTGGAAAGACTAACACAAAAGAAGGAAACCCTCATTATCACAAACAATATTTCAAGTCAAGAACAAGATTCACCACTACTTTGTAATTTCAATAACCATAGAATAAAAGCACCAATCCAAAGTTCTTCATCCTCAGCAACAGTATCATATACTAGAATAAGTGATCGAGAAATCGTTATTCAGTTATCAATGCCAAGAGTTGAAAAGGGTTCATTTTGTGAAGCTGTAATGAATTTGGAGGAGGAGGGTTTTCTTGTGTTGAATGCATCTTCTTTTGAATCATTTGAAGGGAGGGTTTTCTATAATTTGCATCTTCTTCAGGTGCCAATTTGCAAATTTATTTAAGTTATATAAACTTGCACGAGAGAATTACACTTATTTTTCGATAAAAGGATTGTTGCATTGCTGACCGCCTTATTTATATCGTAATAGATCGGATTAACGGTACTATATATATCTTGCATTTTTCCTAATTGTTTTTGTGCTTTTTGGGATTGAATTGAACAGGCACAAGGAAGTCAAAGTGATGGATGCTGCAATGTTGAAGCAGAAGATTTTGGTCATTTTTTGAGAAAGGAGAACAAATTATACTAATTAATTCGAGATTTTGTCTCCTATTATTTGAGAGGACTAGCTAGGATTTTATGTATAAAATTAACAATATATCTATTATTAGAGAAATGGTATAAATTAAATCAAACTTGTGTAAACTTATGATCTCATTTTTGAGTGTTGATTTAACTAATTAAGTCATTAATTAAATCTAATGTTCCAAGATTATCACATGAACGGAATTTCTTGTTGCTTAAACTATAAACGATACCAATAAATTAGCGGGTGCAGAACATTATTTAAGGGAGTTATACATATACATTCATGTGAGTTTGAAGTTACATTGGTGATTTATCAAAAGGAAAAAAAAAAAAAAAAAAACAAGAAGTTACCTTGTTAAAGTCCTTGATGTATGAGATAGATATTTTCAGATATTTTGTCAATGGAATTTATGTAATTACAGCTTAATTAGTTGAGTGAGTTGACCAAGTCTATAATAGACTTGAGCTTGTACTTTACATTTCCAGAATTCAATATACACACAAATTCATATTCATTACTTTTCTCTCCAATTTCTTTAGCTTAATACGATTATCCATGTCAATTAACAATAGGGGGCATTTGGGCTCATTTGAGGTCTCTATATATTGATAATTGAGATATACAACCATGTATATTTACGAGAGTAATTTGTAAGAACCATTCATACTTGAATGCTCTCACTATGTATTGAACTATACACGAATTAGTCCGATCATGAAAATAACACCTCGATTTCGCCCTGCCCAAAAATGCATAGCAAAGAAAGAAATGGAGAACGAGAAAAAGTAAAAGACACTAAAAATGAACTGGTATATATCAAATCATATTATAACATTGATATCATAAACAAATTCTTCCTTAAAATCATATCTCCAACTTGAGAAGAAAGAGAGCTCTAATGTTGATGTTGAGAAGAGAGAAAAACCCTAACATTTCCCTTAATTTCAGATTTCCCTTAGTAATATTTTCCTGCTCAAATCCAGTAATTACCTGATCTGAACTGCCCCCCACCCCAAAAAAAAAAATAGTTGTTGACTAGCGGAGCACGTGATTACCATGTGACTTGTGTTTTTATGCGGGCGTATTCTAGACCAGCAGTGATAGACTTATAATGCTTGATCTAGGAGGAACCAGAGCGTACTTCGTAGTATGTTGGTGGGGTTGCATTTTTATGTCCCAATAAACTTTGGTGAAAGAAATATTTTGCGCCGGTCAAATTTAATTTGTTGGACATCCAAAATAGGCTTCACCCTCTTTCCTGTATTTAGCCAAAACATAAAAAAGAATTAAAAAACAAGAAAAAGAGGGAAAATATGAGTCTTAGAGCAAATGGTGAAGTTTGGGATTTCAAGATACACGGTCATGGGGTTTGAATACCTAAAGCGAGCATTTGTTCAATTTACTTTGTTGACAGTGTTATAAGTTAGTGATCACAAATATGTTAACTGATGATTGATTATTCATAGAGTCTTGTCCGATTCACACCATATTGATTTATATAATAATATAAGGATAATTGAATAGATCATGTGATATATATGATAAGACATGAAATATAAATAAACACAAGATTTAACGTTGTTCGGTTGAATAAGACCTACGTCCACGAAAGAGTAATGAATACTTCTCTATAGTTTATAGTTCTTTTATAATGGATCTCCCCCTCATTCATCCTTTAGAGTGAATATTTATACGAGGTCGAATAGAGCTTGATATGGTAGCTAAATCAATGTTTGGTCTTCTTTCCTTAATTACATAAGGTAATTGCTGCTAACTAGGATAGATCTAATCAAGAGATTAGGTTTAATTAATCAAAGATCTTGGGCTTGATTTTCTTCGTCTTGCATTGGAAAGTCTTCTGTCTAATTAGATCTTATTTCTAGCTTTGCCTTATACAATATTTCTCCATTCTTGCAGGTCCAAGTCAACAGATCTTCCAAGGATGCTAGCTCGAGTTGGCTGTCTTCTAGAAAGATCCATGTCCGCCTTCTTAATGAGTTTTAGCTCACTAAGTCTTGAATTTGTCAGATTGACCCAATAGCTAATTTCCACCTACAAGAAGTCCCATTCCCAAAATCACTAATTTGTTATATGTTACGTTATACATATATATGAAATTCTTTTATACACATATATGAAACACTTTTCAAAATTAGGGTCAATACATTTCTTGACCTTTTTGGTTATATCTTGAGTTACAACATTTTTAACAAAATTGCTAATTTTATTGTACTTCTTTCAGATATAATAAAATCATTTTTTTGGCCCTTGAATGTACCCAATTTTTAGATATATACTGCATAAATTTTTGTATCTATTTCAAAATTGATATTATTGATTCCTTAGATATGATTTTGTTCACTTCGCTAAACAAAATATGAAATGCCAATTAGAGAATATATATTCTTACATGATATGAAATGCTTCTGAGTATGAACTAACTTATGGTCATGACTGATCACCTAATTAACATTTGAATTAAAAGTTAAAATATCTGAAGGGCATTTTAACATTTTTTTAGTATATATATATAGAAGAAAGTGTGTATCCACGTGCATGACAAACACTATGCTCGAGCAAATGAGTGACAACCAGACTAAGGCTCGTGTTCCCCCATCCATAAATGTGCAATCAGTGAACTAAACCATGTTAAGCCTCTAGCTTTCGTGTGCCCTTTAATATTGGATTAAAAAAAAAAATTGTATTATAATACAATAATGTGACTGCCTTCATATTTGGTTACCTATAAAATCTTTATAATTAGTACAAGAACATGATATTTAATTTCCAATTGGGTATATATATATAGCTCATTCAATATATAAGTGAAAATTGCATTTTTGGTTTCATATGTTTGGTCTTTTTCAATTTTGGTCCCATTCGTTAGGAGATTCTCACATTGTGTAATGTAACTTTTAAAATTTCTCACATTTGGTTCCAACCGAAATTCCTATCTAAAATTTAACGGTAAACTCTGTTAGTCCACATTTTGATCGATTTTTTGGGGTAGAATTTGTGTGTGAATGCAGTCACATACGAATTATATTCAATATCACGTGTCACTCACACACAAAAACTCCAAAAAAAATTGGTTTTGATGTTGATTAACGGAGTTTCCCATTAAATTTTAGATGGAAAAATTGATTAGGGACCAAATATGAGAACTTTTAATAGTTATGGGACACAATGTGAGAATCCCGTAACGGAAATTGAAAGGGCCAAAGACTAAAAATGTGATTTTATCATATTATAATATAACATTTAGCTACTAGACCTCATTAAAATTGACTAATAATTCCCATATTTTAATATGACATTTAGCTAATCAGTATATATATATAAATAGCTAGACCTCATTGTAATTGACATGTATTACATAACTTCAACTTCTTATCAAACAAAGTTCTCTTCACATTTCTCCATCTGAACTCAAAAATGCTAACCATATTTCCTCATGATCAGTTTGCTAGTCAAGGAGGATGGCTGTTGGAGGATCCAATCCATGAACAAGAAATCAACAATTACTACTTGTTTGACGATCATAAAAATAAAGAAAATTCAGACTCCATTAATGATCTTCCTTCTCCTAATTCCTCTTCCATACAACCCAAAAATGGCGAATTCTCGAGTTTTCATCACGATCAAGATGGAATATTCCATGATAATAAGACGGTGAAGAAGATCAACCATAATGCAAGTGAACGTGATCGTCGTAAAAAAATTAACACCTTGTATTCTACTCTCCGTTCGCTGCTTCCACTTGACGATCAATCGGTGAGCTTCTTTCCCCTCTTGCCGTTCTGTTTGGTATTAGGGTTTTGATCATCGTGAGACAATGAGAAAAAATCAAATAAATCAATCATATCCGAGCTTGTTCGGTTGGCATAAAAAGTATTTTCCCTAGCAATAAAATATTAAATTGTCCTCTCAAATATTTTCCTTCCCTTTTTTCACCAATCGGAGTATAAAAATGTTTCATGTAGCATAATAGAGTAGTATATACTATTAGGAAACATGCATGCCCTTAATTCATCTTTAGCAACTTAGCATATATACTATTATTTGTACTCTTTATTTATCTCTATAATAAAGTATATGTGATATTGAATATATGGTATAATGTTGTTTAATTTTACAGAGGAAATTAAGCATTCCTGACACGGTATCAAGAGTGCTAAAATACATTCCTGAGCTACAGAAAGAAGTGGAAAGACTAACTCAAAAGAAGGAAACCCTTATCATCTCAAACAATAATATTTCAATTCAAGAACAAGATTCTTCACCACTTTGTAATTTCAACAATAATCATAGAACAAAACCAATCCAAAGTTGTTCATCCTCAGCCGCGGTATCATCGACTCGAATAAGCGATCGAGAAATCGTAGTTCAGATTTCAATGCCAAAAGTTGAAAAGGGTTCATTTTGTGAAGCTATAATGAATTTGGAGGAGGCCTTTCTTGTGTTGAATGCATCTTGTTTTGAATCATTTGAAGGGAGGGCTTTCTATAATTTGCATCTTCTTCAGGTAATAATTTGCAAATTTAATTTCATGCTATCAAAATATATATATATATATATATATAATTTGAAGTAATTGTTTTAGGGGTGGGGGAGGGGGGAGGTGGGGAGGTTAAAGTTATATAAATTTGCAAGAGAGAATTACACTTATTTTTCAGGTAAAAATGATTGTCACACTGCTTATATACCCCCTTATCCGTTTTGTAATAGATTGGATATAACGGTACTATATATTGTATTTTTACTAATTTTATTTTATCCCTTTTGGGATTTAATTGAACAGGCACAAGGAAGTCAAGTGATGGATGCTGAAATGTTGAAGGAAAAGATTTGGTCATTTTATGATCAGAAAGGGGAGAAATTATGCCAATTTTGAGAATTTTGGCTCCTATTATTTGAGAGGAGCTAGGTAGATATTCTATGTACAAATCAATAATAGTATAGTATTAGACTATATATTATAATTAAATCAACTTGTGTAGACTTACGATCTCATTAATTTGAGTGCTGACTTAGCTAAGTCATGATTAATTAAATATTATGTTTCAAGATTATCATATGAAGGGAATCTCTTGTTGCTTCCAAACTACAAACATTTATTTAGTTGCATGTACCCTGATTTATAACATGGATGTGAGAAAGAAAGACAAGGAGTCATCAACTTGCAACAACTTTAAACTCATCAAACAAAAACATGGCATGATCCATATATTACGTGAATAAGATCAATATTTAATATAATATTCTAATGATATATATATATATATATATATGTGTGTGTGTGTAATGTCCATTCCATAGGACTAAGAGAGTGTTTGGTTGCTTACAAGATCTTTAAAGCAATGTTTAACATCTTATTTTAAGAGTTTATAAGCTGTTTCAGCAAGAAAATTACTAAACAATTTGTAAGAGCTTATAAACTCTTAAAAAAATAAGTAAGGGGACCCCAACTTATTTTTAAGATCTTATAAACTGATCCAAGAGCTTATAAGCTTCAAAAATATCTTATAAATACTAAGAACTTATAAGTTTTTTAAAATAAGATTAGCCAAACACCCTCTAATTACTTTTTTTTTTCTTTACCTTAATATGGAGCCTCTTACTCCCCTTAAATCAAATGAGACCCCAAATAAATCTAGGTTATATATAGTTCGTGGGAAAGGGTAAGATTTATTTCCATAAAGTGAATTGCGTTTATTAATCACTCTTATAAACCATCATCTTTAAGAATAAAACTCTCTGACTTTGAACATTTATCTGGTTGATATAATATAAATTAATTCAAAGGGGCATCTAGGCCCATTAGCTCAGTTGGTTAGAGCGTCGTGCTAATAACGCGAAGGTCGCAGGTTCGAGACCTGCATGGGCCACTTTTTCTTCATAGACCCTTTTCTATTAGTTTCTTTTCTTTTTTTAATTGTTTTTGGGTCTTTTGCAAGGCAAAAGATAATAATAACAGATATATTAGGGTAAAGTCCTTTAAATCCCCAAAACGCGAACAGGAGATGCCATGAAACATCTCAAAGTATGCCAATTGGAAAATTCTTGTATAAATTGGGTATTGAACTTCATCTGTGTACTATGTGGATGTGATTAATACTTATCACTTGTTTTTTAATTCAAAAAAACAAAAAAAGTGATGTGTATTAATCATATCCACAAGGAACACAGGTGGGAGCAAAGATCCGGTGTATACAATTGTTTTCCATGCCACTTGAGGAAAAACGAAAAATTAAACATACCTCTTCACTTATTGTGTAATTGTCAAAACATCTCTTATCTTTTGAAAATTACATAAAATTCCTTTATTTTAAGGCATTTTTTTACAATTATATCTTCTTTGCATTTGGAAATTTTTTCATTTTTACCTCTTGTAAAACTTATAAATAGACCTTTTAAGTAGATGTGTTGGTAATTTTTTAAAAACGAGGGGTTTTTGGTAATCACTCAATAGCTCGAATTTTCTACAAAGAGTCGAGGATTTGGAGGTGAAGCAAATATTGTGACCAACGAATTGAGCCGGCTCGAAAAAAGTTGGACTTGATCTCGAGCCTAAAAATGCTTGTTCGAAGGCTCGCGAGCGTGAATAAAAACAATTATTTTATTTATTTATTAATATATATAAAATAATTTTTTTTAATATATACATATATATAATATAATATCTTATAATATTATACATGTATAATAATATTTATAATATGTATCGTGATTACATTTAATTATATATATATATTAATACAAAATGAATAATATATAATAGTTAAAAAAATATTTTTTTCTGAGCTCGAGATGGGACTCGGCTCGAGCTCATTTTTCAGGCTCCTCGAGCTCGAATTGAGAAATTTGACTCGAGCTCGACTCGAGGGCACCCTTATAAGCAAACAGTCTGAACAAAGGCGAATGTATTTTTTTATTTTGTTTATATTAAAAGTAAAGGCTGTGTTTGTTTTTATTTTGGGGGTATTTTTGGTGAAAAAATTTATTGGGAGTTGTGTATTTTGATGAAATTGTGTTTGGTTTTGTGTTTGATTTTATTTTCATAAGAGATAAAAGTTGTTGTAGCAGTCAAATCATGTAAGTTTTTGTCTGAAAATTTGTGTTTATAATTAGTTAATAATTGAAAAATATAATATAATATAATTTTTAAATGATTGTAATATTATGATTATATATATATATTGTAGTTGATGTAATTAGTAGGCACCCTAAAGTAGACACAAATAGGAAGACAATAGCTGATAAATTCTTTAACCAAAAAAGTCATTTTTGGTCAAAATACATAAAGCAAACAAGTTTTGACCAAAAGTTTGGCCAAAATTTGTTTGAAAACATAAACAAACACAACCAAAATATCTCTATTTTGTTATTTTGATTTTTTGAGCACTAAAATTCGGGAACTCAATTATATTCGATTTATCTCTATTCCCGAATTCGAATAAATCGGGAACCAAAATCAAAATGAGTTACTCAAAAATCGATTTTGGTTCCCGATTTTTTGAGCACTAAAATCAAAATATCTCTATTCCCGAATTCGACACCTAGGAGGATCCCTTTTATTTGGCATTATAAGTTCTTGCATGTATCCAGAGGTCTTAGGAGAAGATGGACGCCTAGAGTGCTCTTCCATGCTCGTGCAGCTGCAATATGCTGGTCTACTGCTATATGTGTATGGCGAAAATCCATATATATAGATGATTGCAATAGTCGTAAGAGCTGTAGATCTTGATAATGACTAAACATTTGAAACCTAGGAAGAAATAAGATAACAAATGAAAAGCTTAAGAGATCAGGATAAGTTTAATTGCACTCGAAAAATGTATATTTTTTATGATTTTTAATCGGTAACAAAAATATTGAAAGATACTTTAAATAATTTGTAAAATTTTATTTATAAAAAGAACTCATGAAGTTCAACTTTATAGAAAATATTTTGCAATTATCATATTGATTTAGATTACATAGATGGCAGAAACAAAGATAACGGCCCATTCAGTTGCAACAACATAAGCCCACCAAATAACATGGCATGGTCCATTATTAAATTGGTCAGCCTAACTTAGGCATCTTGCTTTGGCCCACATTACATGAATAACATCAATATTTAATAATATAACACATGCAAAATATATCATAGGACTATGTATGCCTGTCGAAAATGCCCACAGAATGCCTCCTCTATCCGATCTGGTCGTAGACTCGATGGGCCCAAAAATCGGGTCCAATGCACAGACCCAGAGTTTCAAGTCGAGTCATTTTTTTTTATGATCGTCCGAGTTTGTTGTTTATTATATATTAGTTTTTTCTGTTTATCATTTTAGTAGTATTATTTACAAAATCCATTTACAGCTAAATTAATTACCAAAAATCACCAATGAACTCAGCTCATCATTGATCGGTCAACAACGGAAATCAAAAGCGAAATACAATAAAAATACGACAATAAAAAATTCAGCAGATCGCTAATCAGCCAAAATATCACTCCGATATAAAAATAGGCATACATGAAACTAAATCTATCTACAAAACATATTAAATAACTCAAAATATGAAATAATATAATCAAATACACAACAGATCAACAAATATATGGCCTGAAGATGAAGCCAAGGTACATCCAAAAGTCAAAATACGTAACTCAAAACGATAATATATATACATATATGTGTATATATATATATATATATATTGCATACAATCTGAAATGATTTTAATAAAATAAGATAGCGAATTTAATCATCAAATCGATAAATGAAACAAATAAACATACAGATTTTTTACGGAATTAAGGCATTTTTCGGGTCTACTACGGGTCTTGGACCCACGAGTAGACATTGGGTATGGACCCGACCCTGACCCGGACCCGGACCCGAACAACTTAAATCTATCGGGTCCGGTTCGGGTTTGGGTCTCATACCCGAATGACTAGGCCTGGATTGAGTCTAAGAGGTAGTGATAGGGCCTGAACCTGGGTAATGCCTATCCAGTGCTAGGCCTATAGGAGTGGTTTTCATGTTGTTCAAAAAAAAAATAGGAGTGGTTTTCATATTTTACACTTTTTTATGTAATTATTTTGAATTAAATTTTTCTCATATTAATAAATCATAGGGAGTTGATATTGACACTCCAAAAATTATTACTGGAGCTCAACTTTTCAGTATTTATAGAAAGAAATTTGTATTGAATAGTGAAGTCCCAATATCAGGGAAAATTACACTTTTCGTCCCTGAAGTTGAAGCCAAAAACACATTTGGTCCCTCATGTTTCAGCCTCAACACATTTGGTCCCTCAACTTACAAATTTCGAACAAATGTGGTCCCTGCCGTCAATTTACCGTTAGAACTAACGGAATCCGCACTGTTCATCATCTTCCCCAACTCTAAAATCCGATTTCAAACTTTAAATTATGATATCTCACTCATTTCAAGTCCATTTTTAACGAATCTTATATGGTTAGAATCGTCTCAACGAGTAGAATCCATCCATGTAAGTTTTGTCCCAAAATACGCTGATTCTATTGACCCGAATCGCACAAATCCGAAAAAATCCATTTTTTGAATCAGCCTATTTTGGGACAAAACTTACATGGATGAATTCTACTCGTTGAGACGATTCTAACCATATAAGATTCGTTAAAAATGGACTTGAAATGAGTGAGATATCATAATTTAAAGTTTGAAATCGGATTTTAGGGTTGGGTTAGTTGGAGAAGATGATGAACAGTGCAAATTTCATTAGTTCTAACGGTAAATTGACGGCAGGGACTACATATGTTCAAAATTTGTAAGTTGAGG
Organism: Buddleja alternifolia; assembly: GCA_019426215.1. Lineage (NCBI taxonomy): Eukaryota > Viridiplantae > Streptophyta > Magnoliopsida > Lamiales > Scrophulariaceae > Buddleja > Buddleja alternifolia. Next base: position 4,569,626 of record CM033401.1, read on the forward strand.
GACCCAATGTGTTGAGGTTAAAACATGAGGGACCAAATGTGTTTTTGGCTACAACTTCAGGGACGAAAACTGTAATTTTTCCCCCAATATCATTTACCTAAATCATATAGGTTGACATTTAATAAGTCGTATTTTGAGCTCTGTTTTGTCGAAAATTATTTTGTTATTTTAAATAGCTTAGACTGATTGTGATTATAAAAAATAATTTCAATTTTAGTAAATTATTCATTGATTCGGGAATCAAAACCTAACTGGTAATATGTACATAACCAGATATAGCATTCAAATGTAAGATTATATCATCTTATCTATAAAATCATATATCGAGATAACTTTAGATAAGGACATAATAGACATATTCTCTTGATAGTGCAATATTAAAAAGTCTGTGTTGGTTGTTTAATTTGACTGATGTGTACGCAAAATTGAATATCATCGTCTAAACATGACACAAGTAACCAAAAAATAAAATAAAATAATAAAGATCTTGGCCTAATACTTATTATGTAAAAGCTATTTTTGTTAAATCTTTTTCAATCTGAATGTTAATACGGAGGATCGACATTTCATAGCTTTGTTGTGTTTGAGCCAATGATGATTTTAATTTGACACTTAACAATTAGACTGCAACAAATTACATTAATTATTCTTTACCTAAATCAAAAATGAAAAACTACCAAATTCCTATTTAAATGATAAATTTGCCTGATTGTTAAATAAAAAAAAAATCATCAATATGAGAGTTCATAGGAGCACCGTCTTCTTGATAATTTTCTTTACAGTCCTAAAATTTTCAATCAACACCAATAATTTTGCAGCAGCGGAACATAATGTAACAACGGAATTCCTCAAAAACATTTGTTCCACAACATTAGATCCTAAGATATGTATGGCTGTCTTAGAACCCCTAAATGGTTCCTCTCTTGCCAGGACTAACATTTCTACCCTAGCCATACGACCAATCGTACGGGCTGGGACTCATGCAAGAGAAGCACACAAGATTATCACGACTGAGATTCGCAATTTAAGACATCCTAATACCAATCTACGACAAAGCTATGAAAAGTGTTTGATGGTATATGATGATATCATAAAAGTGTTAAAATCTGAAAAGGGATATATGCAAAGAGGTGATAATAACAAACTGAAAATGTTATCTTCAAATGTCATATATCTAGTTTATTCTTGTGAGAAACGTTTCAATGAACCACCAAAAGAACTAAGTATCCGAAATCGCTTGGTCAAAGTCTATTGTAGTATTGTTATGGCTATATGCAACAGTATGTCTGGTGGAGGTATTAAAGTTATAAATCTATAAATTATTTATATAATGGTTTGCGTAACAACATCAAGTTATTGGAAATAATAATATAAAGAATCTATTGCCTAATTCTTAATGTTTCACAATTATTTATAATATTACGAAATATCATATACAATTTAATTAGCTAATAGTAGCTCGTCATGTTATGCCTAAATACATAAAGCACATCAAGTCACATACATATATATACTTATATAGTATATATATTATACATAATCTCGACAATCAATGCATAAAGTTGTGTAGATGACAAAATAATCCGTCCAATGAGCAAAAAATAGGTTCCAATCTAATTAATCAAGATTATAGACAATTTGGCTTAATATCTTAAAATTTGAATGCTTCTTTTGGTTATTTACATAAGAGTTGACTTTTGGGTTCCGGACTATCAATGAATAGTTTATTAAGAGTGAAATTATTTTTTATAATATCACAATCCGATTAATTAAGTGACTCAAAATAAAATAATTTTTAACAAAAATGGACCTCAAAATAGGCGCGGTGCGGTGTGTACGTAATGCTCATATAGATTTTTCAGAATTATAGTGTTTTGTTGTTAACAACTAAAGAAAAAAAAATAGCTAATTAATAATAATTAGATAAAAAGAAACGGAAGAAAATATGTTAAAAATTAGGCCCAATTTTATTGGGCTAGACAATAGATTGGACCCGATATATTAGCCCAATATTTTAATATGTTTTAAACTTGAGACCATGCATGCACTCTACGATAGATCAATATGGACTTCCTTACATTGTAATGCACTAATGCTCATAGCCAAACCAACCCTAGTTATTTCGAGAATTGGTCCATTCTTAAATTGGTCGGCCCATCTTAGGCATCTTGCTTTGGCCCACATTACATGAATAACATCAATATTTAATAATTTATAATATATACAAATTCTATTATAGGAGTGGTTATCATATTTTTACCTAAATTAAAAATTGCCAAATTCCTACTTGAATGATAAATTTGGCTGATGGTTAAGTAAAAACATCATCAATATGAAAGTTCACATTAGCACCCTCTTGGTATGTGACGCCTTGTTTTTTTTTTATTTTAATTGTTTAAGATTTCATCTGTTTTATTCTACCATATTAATTAGATTAATAAATCGTATTTTATAATTAATGAAATATATAAAGGTGATTATATATTTATCCCTAATTTTATTTTATTGGATAGATTTTATTATAAATATCTCAATTAGTATATATTTTTTTAGAATCCTAATGTATCTTCTTTCCTAGAGTTGTAAGTCTTTCTAACTCCCCATTCCCCATTTCATGTAATTTTTCCCAGATCTTTATCCCACTACTTCTCTCCCTTCAAACGTTCTTTCTCTGCACTCATACAATACTCAGGAAAAAAATATTCACCAAAGAAAATTCATTGGTCTCCGTTCATGTCTTCTTGTGAAGATTTCAATCGGTAGAAGAAGTTGCATAGCTTCCACTCTTGCCAACAAACCTCTTTTCTTATACTTTATAGAGATAATAACTTGTTCAACTAATTATCATTGTTAATATATACTCAAGCATGGGGTCGTTATGCATAGGGATTCATATAGTTAAAGGTTTCATTGTAGTATAGACTGGTCATAGAGAATTTCAGATTTTGGGCTCTTAAGATTCGGTCTATTTCACAATTGGGTCGTGTGTATTTCAGTCTACATGTTTCTATATAGTAACTTTAACATGTTTTGAGTTTACATCCAAAATTTTATAAGTTTTCATCGAACTGTTGATTTTATAAATATATTATAATCGGGTTGTCAGGAGTTCTACGCGAATCTGGAATTTTATAACTCTAGTCTTGATTTTCTAAAGTATTCATTGAATTTACTTTCAAATTTTTTTCTGGGCATACAACTAGGGGTTTTGAATGTTTTTACCAAGTTTTATAATTTTTGAATTTGTATAAAAGTTTAGAAAATTTATAGAGTGTGACTGCCAAAAACTATTCGGGAATTTGCAAACTTAATTTTGAGTCTTGATTAGATAACTTCTATATTTTAATATTCAACTACAAAATTTTTACTGAAGTATTAACATAGTATTTTGAGTCATTCTAGAAATTTTTAGAATTTTTCAACATGTATAATATTTTATAACATTAATCGAACTAGGCTGCCTAATTATATATAAGTTAAACTAAATCTTTCGTTTTGAGTTTTAGCACACAACTAATGGTACTTGGGTTTTAAATTATTTTTATCTATATGTCTAAAACCTACTAATTGAATAATTTTTCCTAATTTTTTTCATTTTAATTTATTTTATAAAATCTGTGGAAATATTTTGTTAGATTAGAGAATTCTTTTAATAGGATAGTTTAATTAGAAAGAGGGAATATCTTGGGTAGATTGTAAGTGAATTATTAGGACCAAACTTGAATTGGTTATTTATTTCGCCTCAACAGGTAGCGTACCTGACTTTCCAGTCTCTAAACAAGTTTGAAGTATCATATTCGGTGAGTGCCCTAAACTGTATATTAGTATCTTCCGAACTGTATATATTTTCAATTGTTATATATATATATATATATATATATATATATATATATTGTATGGAAGATCTCTTTCTTCTTGAATATTGTGGGAGTATTTATATCCTTAACTCATGTTTAAAGATAACTTGCTTGTTTCCCCATAATTTTTAAATATATTTTCGTTTATGATGATCAATGATTGTATGGTTCTGTTCCAAAATATTCTGTTAGTTGGATCCAACTTGGCTTGGCTGTACAGAGGGTACCACCGGGTATTAGTGGACTTGCCGGTTGGAGCCCGAGTCCCCATGGCTATTCCCTCACAACGCACAACAGAAGTCGTTTGTGGTTGTGTTGGGTCTTATTTTCTACATGTACTAGAGCATGTGTTTCAGTTTGGTAAGGTAGCTCCTTAACCGGAGTGATAAGATGGTTTGTCACTACTGGTTGGGCCTTATAAGGTTGTCTAGCATCAACAATCTGTTATTCGATCATCATAATCCTAGAATCTTTTAAATTCTTTCACCCCTTTAATGTTATTTGGAAAATGCACTCTATTTCTGTTGATATCTATAACTCTCTGAAATATTTACATTATGCCTGAATGGTTCTAAAAAAAAAAAAATTATTTTTGTGAAAAATGATTCTTAGTTATATTCATGTTTTGAGTAAATTATAAGTATTTGTTAAACATATCACACACATTGGACATTCACTGAGTCTTTTACTCACGTACTCTATGTTTACTTATTTCTTTCCAGAGTTAGATGATCTCTTAGACGAGACCATGGAGACTTATCAAGAGCCGAGTGACTTCTAAATAGCCTTATCTCTATAATAGTTAGAATTGTGCTTTTGGTTAACATAGATTTAAGTTCTTTAGAGTACTATTTTCCGAATTATGAAAATATGTTTATCTGGATTACCTAATTTAAGGGTATTTGTCATAATTAGTATCGTGTGTTTAATTTTATTAGAATTCGTGCCTTGAGTTTGAGACTATTTTAGTGGTGAAATTTGGGGCGTGACCGGTAATTTTCTTTTTAGTACTAACATCTTCAATCAACACAAATATTTTTGCATATGCAGCGGAACTTAAGTAACAAAGAGAGATTTCTTAAAAGCATTTGCTCCAAAACATTATCCTTTGAGATATGTATGCATGTATTGGAACCCCAACTTGGATTTCCTCTTTCCGGGACAAATATTTCTACCCTCGCCATAAAACCAATCGTACGGGCTGAGAGTCACGCAGAAGACCTACACAAGAAGATCACGACTATGATTCAAGGTTTACCATATCGTAGTGCTGATCTACGAAAGAGATATCAAAGATGTTTGGTGATGTCATGATATTTTTAGATTATGAAAGAAGATACATGAAGAAAGACAATAATAAAGCACTGAAAATGTTCGCTTCGAACGTCATATATATATCAAGTTAATTCTTGTGAGAAATCCCTTGCTGAACCACCACGAGAATTAAGTACAAAATTTGACTTGGTTAAGACTAGTGTAGTATATATTGTTGTGGCTATATGCAACCATATGTCTGGTGGAAATATTAAAATTATAAATCTATAGATTGCTTATTATATAAAGTGTTAATCTGATGTATTGGACATACTAATAATATAAAATATCTATTAGCTAATTCTCTATGGTTCACAATTTATAATATTATGAAACTTCCCATACATTTTAGTTGGGGAAAATTCATTTTTGGTCCCATAGGAGTTCGGCCAAAACACTTTTAGTCCCATATGATATTTTTTGAAACTTTTGGTCCCATTAAACTTAAAATGTGACACTTTTGGTCCCCGAAAGTTAAAAAATTGATGAAAAATGGCAAGTGTTTTGGACGGTTGGGACCAAAAATGAATTTAATTTAGAATTTTTATTTTCCATCCAAAAACATATGGTTGGGACCAAAAGTGTCACATTTTGAGTCCAATGAGACCAAATGTGTTAAAAAAATTCCTATGAGACTAAAAGTATTTTGGCCAAACTCCTATGAGACCAAAAGTGATATTTTTCCCATTTTAGTTGTTAGCTAGTATCGTCTCGTCATGTTAGGCCTCAATGCATAAAACACATTAGGCTGCCTGCAACTATAGTATATATACTATGTCTTGACCCTATATATTGCAAAGACATGAATATGGACGCAATGACAAGTATACGACACGTGACAACAGTTCTTAACTTTTATAGAAAATGACTTGGTTCCGATACGGATATTAAATAAATAAATATATAATTGTATTACCAAAGAAAACCGTTAGTTTGATCATGATTTTTGCACGTGATCAATAATAAATTTTACAATATGTATGCTACACACGTGAAATTCTATCTAATTTTGAATGGATGAGACTAAAATTGCAAAGAAATGCATATAAATTTTGCAAATCTGTAAAAAAAAAAAAAAAAATGGGACTAATATGAGATAAATTTTGCTAGTCATGTTCTTCGAAACTAATATTGCAATTATTCCGCTGAGGGCACGAGCCTTAGTCTAGTGTCTGTCACTCATTTGCTTGAGCGTAATGTCTGTCATGCACTTGGAAACACGCTTTCTTTTTAAATATGCATATTGTGTTTTCAGCCTAGCAAAATATAAAAATGGGTTTCAAACATTTTACCCTTTAATTCAGATGTTAGGTCATCAGTCATAAGTTTAGTTCATACTTAGGAGGCACTCATATCATAATTGCAAGAGTATTCTGTTGGCATTTAACATTTTGTTTAGTGAAGTGAACAAACTCATATTTAAGGAACTAATAATATCAATCTTTGTGGTAGATACTAAGATTGACGTGGTTTATCCAAAAATTAGGATACATTAACGAGTGAGATTTAAGAACATAATTTTATATATCTCTGAAAGACGTACAATAATATTACTAATTTCACAAGTCTGTGCAACGGTTGGTTGTTCAATTTGATTAATGTGTACGCAAAATTGAATGTCAATGCCTAAACATGACATAATAAGCGATGACAAAATTGCCACTAACGCTTCCATTTGCATTCTTACCAATAATAATAATAAAGATCTTGGTACGGAGGATCCAACATTTCATAGACTTTGTTGTGTTTGAAAAGAAGATTTTAATTCAACACTCAACAATTAGATTGCAACAAATTACATTTATTATTCTTTACCTAAATCAAAAATGAAAAATTACCAAATTCCTATTTAAATGATAAATTTGGCTGATAGTTAAATAAGAAAAATTCATCAATATGAGAGTTCACATGAGCACCCTCTTCTTCATAAGTTTTTTTATAGTCCTAACATCTTTAGTCAACACCAATAATTTTGCAGCCGCAGAACAGAACATAACAACAGACATCCTCAAAAACATTTGCTCCAACACATTAGATCCTAAGATATGTATGGCTGTATTAGAACCCCAAAATGGTTCCCCACTTGCCAAGACAAACATTTCTACCCTAGCCATACGACCAATCAGACGGGCTGAGATTCATGCAAGAGAAGCACACAAGATTATCACGACTGAGATTCACAATTTAAGACATCCTAATACTAATTTACGAAAAAGCTATCAAAAGTGTTTGACGACATATGATGATGTCATGAAAATGCTAGAATCTGGAAAGAGATACATGCAAGAAGGCGATAATAAAAAATTGAAACTTTTCTATTCAGAAATCATATATATAGTTCATTCTTGTGAGAAACGCTTAGGTAAACCACCAAAGAACTTAAGTATCCAAAATCACTTGGTCAAAGTCTATTGTAGTATTGTTACAGCTATATGCAATTGGTGGAGGTAATAAAATTATAAATCTGTAAGTCTGTGTAACAATATCAAGCTATTGGAAATAATAATATAAAGTATCTATCACCTAATTCTTAATGTTTAACAATTATTTATAATATTACGAAATATCATGTACAATTTAATTAGCTAATATTAGCTCGTCGTGTTAAGCCTAAATACGTAAAGCACATTAGGTGACATGCATATGGTTGGAAATTAAGTTTTAAAATTTCTTGTTTTTCTTAATTTCCATCTTATTAATTTTATAGAAGTTTATGGCCTCATTTGATAATATTTTGTGACTCTTTATATGCATAAGGTTGTTACATTTTATATCTTTATGACCCACTTTCTTTGTGTTTATGACCATTTTATTATAACTTTATTACATAATTTATTTGGGTCATTATTTCATTGTAACAACCTACTTATCCATCACTATATAAGAGGCCTAAACTTATACTTTTATATAGAGTTAATATAGAGTTTTGTGAGATGATTTATTTACTCCCTACAAGAGTGTTTTGGCAACGTGACTAAAGGATTGGTTCCTCGTCTCCTTGTGGTCGTGCACATAGGATGAGACACCGCTGTGAGCTAATGGTACTACAAGAAAACAGGGCATCAGAGACGAAATTTTAGAGACCGACTGAATTCGGTCTCTAAACAGAGACCGAATTAGAGACCGATATGGGTTCCGTCTCTAAATCGGTCTCTAATTCAGTCGCTAATTTGAAAATTAGAGACCAATTGATTTTCGTCTCTAAATCGGTAGCTAATTGGTTGATTTACTCCCCTAAGTTAGAGACCGAATAATTCGGTCTCTAATTTTCAAATTAGCGACTGAATTAGAGACCGATTGATTTCCGTCTCTAAATCGGTAGCTAATTGGTTGATTTACTACCCTAAGTTAGAGACCGAATAATTCGGTCTCTGATTTTCAAATTATCGACCGGATTTAGCGACCGAGATGAGCATCAATTTTTCATTATTATTTGGCGACCGATTCCGCTACGGAATATAAAATTATATTTTAGAGACCGATTCCGCGACCGAATTATTCGGTCGCTAATTAGAGACCGAATAATTCGGTCTCTATTTTCTAAATTAGAAAAAAAAAGGAATATGAAATTATATTTTAGAGACCGATTCCGTGACCGAATTAGTCGGTCGCTAATTAGAGACCGAATAATTCGGTCTCTATTCTGTAAATTAGAATAAAAAAATGAAAAGTGGTCATTTGCGAATTATATTATAAAATAAAATAATTCGGTCTCTATTTTGTATTTAGCGACTGTTTATCGACCAAAGGTGGTCTCTCTTGATCATTAAACTTAGCAAGAAAACTAGTAGAAGTAAACCTCTGATTTTTTGATTGAAAATGAATATTTTTAGAGTTTATAAAAATTCACTCTTTCTGTGTGAATTTGCTAAAGAAGAAATAAACTTAAAAAGTGCATTGATGTGGAAGAGAATTTATGGGGGTGGAGTTTGAGGATTTTCTTTTTGTGTGTGAATGGGGTTATAAATATATATTTGTATATGTATATGTGTATGTGTATGTGTATGTATATGTTTATATATTAGGAAAAGAAGATTTACTCATATCTTTACCTTCCACAACAAACTTTTCATTTTTTGGTCGCTTTTCTTGTTGATGATATTACTTTTGGGGCTATTTGAGAAAGTATATTTAGCGACCGAAGGTGGTCTCTCTTGATCATTAAACTTAGCAAGAAAACTAGTGAAGTAAACCTCTGGTTTTTTGATTGAAAATGAACATTTTTAGAATTTATAAGAATTCACTCTTTCTGTGCGAATTTGCTAAAGAAAAAATAAGCTTAAAAAGTGCATTGATGTGGAAGAGAATTTATGGGGGTGGAGTTTGAGGATTTTCTTTTTGTGTGTGAATGGGGTTATACATATATATTTGTATATGTATATGTTTATATATTAGGAAAAGAAGATTTACTCATATCTTTACCTTTCTACTGTCACAACAAACTTTTCATTTTTTGGTCGCTTTTTTGTGTGTGAGTGGGGTTGATGATATTGTTTTTCAAATCTAATGATCAATGTCAACATGACTGATTAGATAACAAATTCATAATTTTCATGTAAGTGTAATTAATACTAACTAGAAATAAATATATATTATTTAGTACTATTAATATAAATATATAAGGCTGAAATACAAATCAAATTATTCGATAATTGAGATCGACTCGATTAACAATCAAATCAAAATCAAACACAAATTTTATAATTTGATAATGTTTCACATAAATAAGCTTGAACAACAACTTGTTCGGCTCCACTCGACTCATTTATATCCCTATAAATACCGTATCAACATTGATTGATGGGTTTTAAAGTTAATCATTGCAATGACCAATGGTGGGTACGTAATCATTATTGATTTTTTAACTTTAAAAAGATATATCTATCATTAATTAATGTCTAATAATGTGCTTATGTTTAATAATAATTCTTTGTACCCTAAAGTTGTTTCCTTATCTCGATGAAAGATCTTGGGATTATATATATCTATATATATGGAAGAGAAGATATTTCTGGTTTTACTCAGCAGACATTTTTTACTCAATCGCCGTGTCCTTTAATTTCAAGAGTCATGTGACTGTGCTCGCTTTAATGTCACGAGACATTTTTTACTCAGCCGCCGTGTCATTTAAAGTTGTTTCCTTATCTCGATGAAAGATCTTGAGCAGATCTTGAAATTTCATATCCTCGATAAAGGTTAATTAAAGTTGTCAATTGGGTCCATCGTTTCATTGCATTGTTTTTCTCTTTTATCACTATTTTTTTACCTAATAAACTAAATATGCCCTTACAAAGAATTAATTAAAGTTAAAGGTAAAGTTAACCTTTACCTTTAACTATATAATCACTATTTTTAAGATAAAGGTTAATTAAATTTAGTGAGGATCAAAATCAAACAATCTCTTCCTCCACCAAACCCTACAAAGAATTTTCAGAGTATAAACAGGGGATAATTGTGAGGATCATCTTCCACGAAAAAGGGGAGATATAAAGAGGGGAGACAGGGGATCATCTTGCACGAGTAGCAACAGAGTATAAACAGGGGATAGTTCATATAAACAACCATGGAACGAGGTACAATTTCTAATAATGGACTTAGTTTCCTTTGTGAGGATATAATTTTTCATGTTATGGGAAGGTTATCAAGGGATGCATGCATTGTGGAGGCAGCCTGATTGGGTCTTTTATCAAAATATTTTCAACATTGTTGGTATTCCATCCCTACTCTTTTATTCGATATTAACCATTTTGAACAAAGGGTTATCATGGTTTAGATTTTATTCATTTTGTTAATCGCACTATACTTGAACATAATGAAAGTGTGGTTGAAACCTTGAGTTTTGAGTTACCAATGGGGGCCGAGGCATTGCATTGGATAAGGCAAGAGTGGGTGGCGTTTGGAATAGATCATTTTGTGCGTATACTGAAATTAGTCGGCCGGTTGTCCACTTCACTCCCTAACGGCCTATTTTTGTCACAAACTCTTGTTCAGTTAAAATTATATCTACCGAACTATATTGTTAGGTGGGAAGATAGATATAATTTACGAAATTTAAAAAGACTCATATTGAAGCACATCGTGCTGTATGATAACACATTTTCTTCCCGCCTTAGAAAATGGTGTCCCGAGTTGAATGATTTGTAGTTATTCAACTGTGATTTTAGAGGACTAACAGAATTTGAGGCATATTTGCCTTCTGTAAAAATATTCAAGATGGCATTCAATCGGGCCCAAGGAAATGTGAATATAAAAGTACACTTCCCCAATGCAGATGTCCTTATTATTTTATTGAAACAAGACGAACAGGGTTCGGGGCATTTAAAAGTATTGGGGTCGTTACCTCGTTCTTTACAGTGGATAGTACACCGTCATCGAAACTACATCGGATCAACTTGCTCGACATACCGACTACTTCGAGAGGTTGTAAAAATGACGAAAGAATTGCTGTCCAGCGAACGAGCACGTGTCCCGGTTGATTTTGTTAGGGTATATCTATCTATCATTGTTTAAATAAGTGCAAATGCTTTTAAGAAGTTGTTTTGATTTTTTTTTTTTTTGAATTGTTTGTTTAGAGGTTGGCGCATGTGGAGTCTCTACATCGCATTATGGAGAGGTACTTTTTTGTTAATATGCACCGCCTAGAGATCAGGTGTTCGAAGCTACTTGACAATCCTGCTGTCACATTGGTGCTCATCAGTAGATGTACAAGCTTGAATGAGCTTAAAGTCGATTTGGTGGTAATATTTTAAGTTTTATGGTTTGTCGCTTATTAGTTATTACATGGTTTATTAAGCACGTTCTTTGTTTGGGTTTCTAAAATAAAATTGTAATTGACTTAACATGTGTAGGGTGCACCATGGAAAAACGCGGGCATTAGTGTATCCAACTACGTAAAAGACTGGAAGTTGCAAGCAATGGGATTGGAGGCATTGAATGAGGTCACGATCTTCAACTTCTCGGGTTCTGATTGTGAGCTAAGCTACATTATGTACGTGTTGTCGCAAGCAACTGAGTTGGGTACACTAAATATCTATTGTGTTAATCAATTTTTTGATGATCCAATTGGTGTGTATAAGAGGGCATCAATTAGAGCGTATGAAGCTACCGCGTCAAACAATGTGCAAATTCGTTTTATAAAAGGGGTTTACCCTAGAATAAGAGGAGAATGAAAATTGCACCGAGTCCGAGTGTTTGATGGTGTACACCAGGTGTTGATTTAGTAACACAATTATGTATATATCTTGAACGTATTTCAATTTCTCGAAAAAATGAAGGGCAATGTATATATGAAGAGGGCTTTGAAATTTTTGATTTATTGACACAATGTTGTATTTTTTATGAGAATTTACATGTGGATGAAGAGAAGAAAATAGTTAACAGATCAAGGGAAGTAATGAAAACGTTGTCGAGGAAAACGATTTCGCAGTAACAAAACAAAATGATATATGTATATGTGTAACACAAAACAAAAAAAGAATAAAGTAAAAAGAATAATGTGCCTACCATGAATTGAACTCTAGACCTCTCAAAAATTAAAGCAAGGTGGCTTCCATTACACCAAGTTAACTTTATTGTCAAATGTATTGAAACATTATTTATACTATATATATTCGTTTGTATTTGAAATGAAAATAAATATTAAAGTAAAAAAATAAAATGCTCACAGCAAGACTCGAACTGTCGACCTTACCTTTACTCACACGAGCTGCCCACCATTGCACTATGTCAATTTTATAGTTAAATATGCTGAAACATCATTTATATTATATATTGGGAAAGAAAAACAACTGAACCCATTATATGGGAAAAGACTTGAAAAAAATTGAACCCATTTCCAAATTTCAGTCATTTCAGCCCTATCCCATTTCCAAATTTCAGAAATCCCCAAATCACCTTCGCCGCCGTCGTCTTCCGCCACCATCGTCAAGTTTCTTCTCTCCTCTAAGCCGCTGCGTCGAGGTTCGAATTATCATCAGTTCATCGTCATCATCATCTCATTCGAAGTTATTACAATATTGGTTATTTGACTATTCTTTATGCAATGACCGAGTATATAGTAGATAAGTAACAATAAAACATTCATTTTGTATGAATGTAAGTACATATGAACATATAGGGTTTTGTAGATTTTAATTCAATTTATTTTGAATGATTGGCAGTTAGAAGCTCCGGTAGCTAGGGTATCCAAGTTGGATGCTCTATTTCCTCTTGTATTCAAATTTATTGACCACAAGTTGGCTTGTAATTTAACGTTAGGATCTTGAAGTAATTGTGGTAGGAAGTGTTTTAAGAGTTTGAAGGATTAACTTGTGTGATTAGGAGGTATTTTAAGTTTTTCCTTAAATCTGCTCTAACTCGATATGATCACGGCTAAGAGACATATACCACTTGAAATCCCCTTGTATCGAGTTCTTGATACACCAAGTGGAGCTCGGTTACAAATTTTCTACATAAAAATTAGGCAATTTTTTTTAAAATCTGGTTGTCAAAGTGTTTTTTCCCCTTTTATCGCTCAATTCTATGCTCAAAATTGCTTTCTCTCGGGAATAACTAGAGAGAGGGTCATATGGCATAAGAAATAACCATGTTACTAATTTCTAATGAACCAAAGGGAGCTTGGTTTTGATTTTTCTACACAAAGTTATGCATATATTATCAAAATCTGCCATTGTTTTTCGGTTTCTGTTTTTTGGTTCAAGTTTCTTCTAAAATCTGCTTTAACTCGGGAGGAACCTGGCTGTACGACATACACCATTTGAAAGCTTCATGTGTGTGGTTTTCATTGCACTAAACAGATCTCCATTATGATTTTTCGACACAAAGTTATGTGCATTATACCAACACTATCAGTAGTAGCTGTTCTATTTCGTTTTTGGCCCAAGCTACTTCTGAATTCTGCTTTAACTTGATAGGAATCATGCTGAAAGTCATATTCCATTTTCAACTCCCAAATGTCTAGTTTTCAATGCCCTAAGTATGGCGCGATTTCGAGTGGGATGCACCGCTCAAGATTGCCGAATGCAGCGCAGGAGGCTGTTTGTCAGATGAGGGGGAATTGAGGCTGCATCTACGGTTGGAATAGTATCGATTCTCTTCTTACTTTGATGAATACTTTGCTTTAGTTTTTTTTTTCTTCTTCTTGTCTCTGTGCTTCTTTTCTCTTTTGTTTGTAGTTTTTATCTTGATTTTCTAGTTCCAATGATATGGTAATTAAAATTTTATGATGAAATTAATCTATAGAAGTGTAATTTTCTAGTTTTTGTTCTTGATTTGGTATGTGTTGTCTCTGTTAAAACATACGAGCTAGTTATTGAGCAAAATTGTAAATAGAAATGTTCTCTTTGCGCGAAAGAAGTAGCATGTGGTTCAAATTTTAAATTTCCAAAGTATGATCCTTTCCTGCTTTTCTATCTAGATGAGTATAAGTTCCTATTTGGCTTCTATTGTAGTCTCGAGATATCCTTTATCAATGTAAATTGTTTGATTGTTATCATTGGTAGTTAGATGTAACTTAGTTCAAGTGGTAGATTGATTTCTTGAATACTAAAGTCGGGATATGCTAAACTTAGTTTCGTGAGTGTGCTTCCTAGATTTCATTGTTGAAACTTCAGTTGGCTGATTTGGATTTATTATGACTTGTAAACTGCAAGTTACTAATCCCTATATTTTGATAGTGGAAAGTTGTGTTCAAACATTTGTTTGATCCCTTCACTCAAGACTTGACTTGGTAAGACAATTTTGTTTACGTGCAGACTGTTCAAATTGCTGGTGAGCTTAATTTGAAATGAAATTTATATAGCTGAATTGGCTTTCAACTTTATTGTGTTTTCTGTCAATAAGTGTGTTTGTGGGGTACAATTAGATTTTGTATCTTATGAGCTGAACATAAGGAGTTTAATCATTATTACCAGTCTTCTAAATTAGTTTTCAATCGTTTTTCCTCATATTGTTGTCATTTTCTGCAGTGGGCTAGTTGATATCTATGTTTGTCTTATGTCCTAATCCGATACTCGTTTTATGTTTGACTAAGTATAGAAGATAAGTAGTAGAGAACAATGTGAAATTGTTGAACTTTTATGATATAGCAGTTTATATGCTGGTAACTACTCCTTAGCATAAAAGAAAATAGTTTATGAAGGATTACCTTGCATTCTAATGAATAGATCTTATTCTCATCATTGAAAATTATCACATTTCATGTTCCTGACACCTCTGAATGTTCTTATTTTATTTGCAGATCTTTGGAGTAAATGGCTCAATCGTGGACTTGCACTTCAAAGTTTAGAAATACTTGTGTATTTTAATCACTCTGTTAAGCTTTAATGATACTCTCACGTGAATGGTTAGTTCGGAGAGGGGAAATACTTTGATGATGAAAATAGAATTTGATATACTATTATGATTTACCTAATTTGTAGAATGATATTGTGTTAGGTTAATTGTGTTGAAGATTGTGTACAATATTGTTTTGAATGGTGTTTATAATATTGTTTTGGTGAATGTTAAATTGTTTGGAATCAATATGGTTCGATTTGAATTTTGGAGAAAATTGATTAATTTAGAAATGATTAATTTAGAAATGGCGGTAATTACTTCTAGTTGATTTTGTTGGATCATTTGTAATTAACAGGTTTGACATGAATTTAGCGAATAAAACGCAGCATTTATAATTGAGACGTGCTAATTTTAGAGACGGATTATAGATATATATTTAGAGACCGATTTAGAGACGGAATCAAAGATGAGTATTTAGAGACCGATTTAGAGACCGAATCAAAGATGAATATTTAGAGACTGATGTAGAGACGGAATCAAAGATGAATATTTATAGACCGATTTAGAGACCGAATCAAAGGTGAATATTTAGAGACCGATTTAGAGACCGAATCAAAGATGAATATTTAGAGACTGATTTTGTGTCGGTTAGCGACGGAATTTAGAGACCGATTGTATTGTGCAAATAGCGACTGATTTAGCGACCGAAAATTTCGGTCTCTAAATTTAGCGACCGATTTTTTTCGGTCTCTAATTAGTGATAGAAGTCGTTTTTACGTGTTATTAAGCCCCTTTGCGTTTATGTTTTAGGTTCATTTATCGCTTGATTTTGTCACATGTGCATTTAATTCGTGTATTAAGTGATTTCAGACCTTAAATGGATACAATCGAAGAACGGGCTGAAAAACGACGTATAAAACAAGTTTAGGCCAAGATGCTTCACACCTCCACGACCAAACAAGCAAGAAATAAGTTGGAGTTAGCCAAGATCATGTTTTAGTACCATTTCTGCACACCTGGGCGCCAAATCAGAAACAATCTCCACGTTGGAACGCCATTTGGATAAATTTAGAGACCGAATTTGATGAAGTGTCCTTCTACAAAGTTTTAGAGCTATGTCTTATCTTTACATGGGGACTTGAATCATCCAATTCGGAGGTCTTTGGAGAAGTTTATGAATAAAACACTATACCTGCGCGAGAAAACACGAAAGTGGCAGCTCCCAATCTTAGTAGGTGGAAAACAAGAGAATGGTAGTTCACATTCTTGGTAGGAGGAAAGTAAGAGAATGGTAGGTGGAAAACAAGAGAATGGTAGTTCACATTCTTGGTAGATGGAAAGCAAGAGAATGGTAGGTGGAAAGAAAAGAGAATAGAAGCACATGTTCTTGGTTGGTGAATTTTTTTGGCTATAAAAGGAGGATTGGAGGCCATCTTACAAAGACACTTGAAAACACATTCCCCATTGGGGGAGCCTAAACACATCCTATCATCATCTTCATCATCCTTAGATTAGTTATGAAGATTATCAAGAACCTTTGAAGGTGAAGAAATCAAGAAGCATGGAAGAGATGAAGATCGAAGTTCAACCATAAAAAATATGAGGGAGTTTCTTAGATTTAGATTTGTTTTTGTCTATGAATATGAATCTTAATTTAAGTTCCTATCTTTTATCTTTTATGATGAAATAGATTCTTCGAACTAAGGTCATGTTGAGGCTAAATTATGATAATTGAGTTATAAATTGTGTTTTTCATATTAATTCTATTGTTGCTTTGTGTCTTGATCTTGTTTGAATGCATCATATGCTTAGCTACCATATGCATGATTTATTGCTTAAATTATTCGTTCGAGAGAAGGTAATTTAAGGTGCAAAGAGGATCATCACATAATCCGTAAAAAATAGGGAATTGCCCCTAGAGATAGGTAGAGATTCCCGGGTGCAGTTAGCCGGATTAATCCGGGGAAATTCTAGAACTTGAATGCATGATTGTTGGTTAGATTCTCGGATAGACATATCTAGAGAACCATCAATTAATCATAGGATTATTACAGCCGAGACATCGGGTAGTAATTATTTAAGGTTTTTTCCACCAAAGCATCATTAGTCTAATAATATGAGAACATGTTTATAATGAAAATTGATTAATTTATGCCAACACATGTGTCTGAGTTGCTCTCTTCCATAGCTATCTTGATTTCGACATCTTGTTTCTTATATCTTACTTCCATAATATTTTAGTTAATTCTTGTTTTAGTTTAAGTTCTTCAATTGATTTAAAATCATAAACTAAAATACAAGTCCTTGAGGTTCGACAACCTGGACTTTATTGTCCACTTTATTACTACACACGACCAGTCCACTTGTTGTTTAATACACGTAAGGATTTTTCGTGTCAATTAGCGTCGAGCCGTTTAGTGTCGGATTTTAGCGACCGAAATTTCGGTCGCTAATTTTTTTTAGAGACCGAATTTGGGTTTTTAGAGATCGATTTTTCGGTCTCTGATACCCTGTTTTCTTGTAGTGAAGGCATTATCCAACATGTATGAGAAGCGATCTGCATCAAATGAAATCTACCTAATTAGAAGTTTATTCAATTATAGGATGACTGAAGAAGGATCCGGAACAAATCATATCAACGAATTCAACGTGATCATTACTCAGTTGAGTTTGGTTGATATCAATTTTGAGGACGAGGTAAAGGCTTTAATTCTGTTGTCTTCTTTGTCTGGAAGTTGGAGTGCAACAGTAACTACTGTGAGTAGTTCGTCTGGCCATAGAAAGTTGAAACTTCAGGAGATTCGGGATCTGATTTTGAGCGAGGATATTCGCCAAAGGGAATCAGGATAACTCACATCTGCTGCATCGAATGCGGAAAGCAGAGGGAAAAGTGTTCAACGAGATGGTCAGAAGAGTAGAGGTCGATCCAAGTCAAAGGGAAGAGGGGAGTCAAAACCGTACAAAGGTGCTGATTGCTGGTGCTACGGTAAACAAGGTCATTACAAGAAGGATTGCCCAGAAAAGGTGGACCAAAATTAAAACAAGGAACATCAACAAGCAAAGGAAGCGGCAGATGATGTCTGGGATGCTTTGGTTTGCTGTATTGATAGTCTAGTTGACCAATGACTACTGGACTCAGGTGCGTCGTTTCATGCTATTTCATGTAAGAATTATCTAACAAATTATGTCTCTGAAAAATTTGAAAAGGTTTTTCTTGCAGATGGCGAACCCTTGGAAATTGTTGGGAAGGGTTATGTTGTGATAACGATGGCACAGAGAATACGGTTAAAACTGCAAAATGTGAGTTGAGGAAAAATTTGATCTCGATGGGTCAAATTGATAGTGATGGTTACACCATAGTGTTTGGTGGTGGTGTACGAAAAATCACCAAAGAAGATACAGTGGTGGCTCGTGTTAAGAAGTTTGGGAGTTTGTACACTATGGAGATAAAAAAGAACTTGTTAGCTGCAGTCGAGGCCACAGAGGATATGCATTTATGGCATAGGTTACTTGGGCATATGAGTGAGAAGGGAATGAGGATCATTCATCCAAGGGAAAGCTTCTAATCTCGAAGACGGTTGAGTTGGGTCTTTGCGAAGACTGTGTACTTGGGGAGCAAAAAAAGATGAGCTTATCTAAAACGGGAAGAGAACCGAAGGCAGAAAAACTGGAGCTTGTACATACCGATGTATGGGGACCGATACCCATATAATCGCTAGGAGGGTTGAGATACTATATCACCTTTATAGATGAATCCACTCGAAAGGTATGTTAGGGAGATCGATAAGCTAAAGAAGCAACTGTCTACTGAGTTTGAAATGAAGGACTTGGAAGCTGCAAATACGATTCTCGGGATGAGAATTATTCGGGATAGGTCAAGTGGAAGCCTCAAGCTGACTCAAGAAAGGTAAGTTCATAAGGTGCTTGATAGATTTGCTATCACTGATGCAAAGTCTAGAAACACTCCTTTGAGGAGTCAATTCAAACTAAGCAAGGAGCAATCACCTAAAACTGATGAGGAACGAGAAAAGATGACAAAGATTCCTTATGCCTCTGCCATTGGAAGTTTGATGTACGCAATGGTGTGTACAAGGTCAAATTTAGCTCATGATGTGGGAGTCGTGAGTAGATTTATGGCTAATCCGGGTTTACAGCATTGGGAAGCAATGAAGGGGCTACTAAGGCACTTGAAAGGCACATCGGATATGTGTTTGAGTTTTAAGTCTAGTAGTGTCACTTTAGAAGGCTTTGTGGATGCTGACTTAAGTGGTAATCAAGATGGTCAAAAGAGCATTTTGGGATATATTTACACTTTGGGTGACACAGCAATCAGGTGGATGTCAAGGCTACAAAAGTGTGTAGCACTTTCTACAACCGAGGCCGAGTACATAGCTATTTCATAAGCTGGGAAAGAAATGGTTTGGTTGAAGAATTTTCTAAGAGAAATTGATAAGGAACAAAAGCATGGTGCACTTTATAGTGATAGCTAAAGTGCAATTTGTCTTGCGAAGAATTTGATTTTTCACTCGAGGACAAAACATATTCAGTTGAAGTATCATCACATTCAGGAGATGATTGATGGTGGTACTTTGGAATTGAAGAAGATTTTGGGTGCGAAGAATCCGGCAGACATGTTGAAAAGGGGGGTTGCCACCGACAAAACTGAGGCTTTGCATGGCCTTCAGTTGGCCACGATTTTCTATGATGAGGAAATCGACTAATGCTAGAGAAAGAGAGCATTTACTTGGAGAAATAAAGATCGAGGAGTTTGAAGAAGAGGTTGTGTTTCTACTTTGAGTTTGGTCTCCAATTGGGAGATTGATGGATTGTGTGTGGTGACAAGTCAAAGTACCAAGGGATTGTTCCAAGGAAGAAGGAGCATGTTTCGAGGTTGTCGGGCAAGCCGTACGACACCCAGGCGAGGCCTGGCTCGCATCCAGACGTCCCAATGTGCAAGCATGCTCCATCATCCAAGCACCCAGGCGCCGTTGTGCCTAACTCGGCACCACACGGCGCCCAGGCGCGCCTTCCCTCGTGCTCGGGCTTGGCGCCGAGAGCTGTAGGCGAGTTTTTGATGCGATTGTGGGCTATTTTTGGCATGTTTGAGTTACCCATGTGTATTAGGTCTTTGTATCTTAGTCTTCAAGTGTAGAACGTAGAAGTAAATGATTTTTTCATCATTGTAACTTGATCTCTTTCATAAGATTAATAAAATCTATCTAGCATAGGTCCGTGGATATAGCCAAATTGTCAAACCATGTAAAATCGTTGTCTCGTTTTCTCGCTTTATTTTACTTTTAATTTCTTTTATGCTCATTAATTCCTAACACAAACTCATATCTATGAGAGATCTATTAGAGAACAAAGCAAGGAATCAAAAACATTAATCTTAAAATAAATAAAAAGAATAAGTAAATCATGCAAATTTGTTTATGAAGAGAAGTATGAGAAGAAATATTATGTAAGAAGAGAAGAAATATTTATTTATTTGAAAAAAGATTTGAGTTTGATTCACGTACGTATTGAACTCATGTATTGAAAAAACATTAATCTTGAAATAAATAAAAAGAATATTATGTAAATCATGTATTGAACTTGAGATTTATTCGGAGAACAGAGAAGAAACATAAATCACAGATGAATTTATATACGAAGAGAAGAAAAATTTATCCGAAAGAAGTATGAGAAGATTACAATCTCGTTAAAAGTACTGTGTTGAACTTAATTTCGAAGGTAATCTCATATTTTTAACATATAGTACGGAGGGACTAGTGATTTTTTAACATACGACTTAAGACATACTTGGTGTCGAACAATGACAGTTAACAATCACCAATTAACAAATCAATACTTAATAGCTAACCGTAATGATTAAGAATAAGAGATAGATGCATTTTTGAATCAAATGGGTGGGAGCAAATGGAAAGATAAGTAAAACATTGTGTGGTTTAACGATGAAATTTCAAATGACTATAACTTTTGATCTCAAAGGAGTTACGAGACGGACGACCAATGAACACGTTAATCAATTTCGAGGAGAACCCAATCCCATTTCTCTGCTGCTGAACGAAGTCACCTTTCTTTGCGGAATTCCAATTTTTTTGCGACCCTTATAAGGAAATTTCATGTTTATGGAGTTAAGACACGGACGACTGTCGAACACGTTCATCAATTTTGAGAAGAACCCAAGCCCATTTCTCTGATGCTGAATGGAGCCACCGTTCGTTGCGGAATTCCAATATTGTTGCGACCCTAATCCAGAAATTTCCTG
The DNA here is from genome assembly GCA_019426215.1 of Buddleja alternifolia. Taxonomy (NCBI): domain Eukaryota; kingdom Viridiplantae; phylum Streptophyta; class Magnoliopsida; order Lamiales; family Scrophulariaceae; genus Buddleja; species Buddleja alternifolia. The sequence continues at coordinate 4,591,343 of CM033401.1, forward strand.
TTTTTGTCCATTTTTTGGTGTCTTTATTTTGTTTTTTGTATTTTATTCCTATTATTGTCTTTTGGACCCGATATTTTATCACGTGTTGTCTAGTGTGATGAAGTATTTTTTTAGCCAATTTTCAAATTATCTGAATTAGTTGGATTTTAGGCTTATTTCATGTCCTTAGCTTTTTAAGTGAGAATGATATGTATTTGGCTTACTATTGAATCTTAAATTCTTTAAATACTCCCAAATTGTCATACTTTCATACTCTTCTATAATCAATAAAAATTTGAGGTTATGTAAGGCCATATTTTCAAGTATGTTTTTAAGATTTTTCACTTGTACTCGTGTGAGATGTTGAATTTTGTGGTATGTGTGTTTGTATTTTTAAAGAACGATCTGGAAGTAGCGTTGATGTGATATAAAGATGATATTTTTTTGAGATTTGATGTAAAAATAATTGAGTTAGTTATAAAGTGAGAGAAAATATATTTGATAGTGAAAATAAAGTATTTAATGATGAGAGACAATATGATATGTGTTAGGCTATCCCACTTCGAGAGGGGTGGTCTCCGAAAGAAATATTGACAATGAAGAAGAAGAAGAATTTTGAGGAAGAAGCTTAATTCATTTCTGCATAAAGAAACTAAATTACAATCCTAATCTTCTTTTAATAGCCTACGTACTGCACGAACAAAGGAAAACAACTACTGGCCCTATTTAGTTGGGTAGTGGCTTAGTGCTCCAACCCATTTAGGAAACTGAATTGGAAATATTAGAAGTTAAATAACTAAGTTAACGTAATTCTAAAACGAGTAGTCATGCAATTTGCTGGGCATATCCTTCATCTGGTTGCTATGATGTGGCCATGATGTGTCGATGAGTTGGTGTGAGCCCGGGGCTGTATCAATCCTCGCCTCTTCGAAATGAACCTTGTCCTCAAGGTTGGTGTTGACGGTGTTTTCGGGATCATATGTGAAATTTGCAGTGGGTGAGTAAGGTTGGGGTTTGTCATCCCAAAGTAGCATGAGGCTTGAAGATTTGCACTTGTGACCGGGTTGGTATTTGTCGTCACAAGAAAAACATAAACCTTTCTCACGGCGAAGGTGGATTTCTTGTGGGGATAGGCGACGGAATGGGGTTGGGCGGGGCAGTAAGCTTGGTTGTGTGGTTTGTGGCAGGAGATGTTGAGTGGGAAGTGGTGGTGAAGGGTGGGTGAACCACTTTCCGGAATCACGTTGTTGGGCAAGGATTTTGTCCTCAACAAGTTTTGCGAGTCCAATGGCATCAGTTGTTGTTGTGGGTTTGAGGATTGATAACTCACGTTGGATTTCGGGTTTGAGCCCGGAAAGGAAGCAATTAAGTAGATGGTGGTCGGAAAGTCCATGAACGCGATTTGAGAGCGTTTCGAAGTCGGTTTGATATGTTGAAACCGTGTTTTTTCGTGTGAGTTTAAAGAGAGCAGCTTCATGGTTTGTGTATGAGGACGGGCCAAAACGGACTTCAAGCGCTTTTGTAAAGGCGGCCCAAGTGGTGAGTTGTTGGTTACGGTGCATCCAATTGAACCAACTTAGAGCGGGCCCAACAAAGTAGAAAGAGACGAGATCGATTTTGTCGTTTTCAGCGACATGGTGAATGTTGAGATACCTTTCTGTTTGGGACAGCCAATCTAGCGGAGCGGTACCATCGAATTGATTGAGTTCGAGGCGGATCGGGCGGGGTGTAAATGTAGCTAATGGTTGAGGGGTGTGTTGAAGAGGGATTTGGCCGAGGATGCATGTGGTAGGTGTGAATGAGGAAGTTTCTGGTGTGGAATTTGAATGGTGGTCAGGTTGCTTTTGGAGACGTGCAATTGAGACGACAATTTCATTGAGAGTTTTTGTGAGTGAGGAAATGGAATTTTGTGTGGTGTCAGAGAGGCTTTGGATGGCTGTTTGAGTGTTGCTGGTGGTTTGGAGGAGTTCAGCAATTGTGGCATCGTGACTGGCGGACGTCGTTTGAAGGGAATTGACAATCTCTTGAATGGCGGTGATGTCGTCGGCGGGTTTCCAACAAGGCATGTTGATCTCAATGAAAGCACCAATGTTAGGCTATCCCACTTCGAGAGGGGTGGTCTCCGAAAGAAATATTGACAAAGAAGAAGAAGAAGAATTTTGAGGAAGAAGCTTAATTCATTTCTGCATAAAGAAACTAAATTACAATCCTAATCTTCTTTTAATAGCCTACGTACTGCACGAACAAAGGAAAACAACTACTGGCCCTATTTAGTTAGGTAGTGGCTTAGTGCTCCAACCCATTTAGGAAACTGAATTGGAAATAATTAGAAGTTAAATAACTAAGTTAACGTAATTCTAAAGCGAGTAGTCATGCAATTTGCTGGGCATATCCTTCATCTGGTTGCTATGATGTGGCCATGATGTGTCGGTGAGTTGGTGTGAGCCCGGGGCTGTATCAATATGATTAAAAAGGTGTAATGATAGGAACAATCAGCTCCATGGTAATGAGGTGCAATATGTGGAAAAAATTGTGGAATTGGCGGGAAAAAAGGCTTGTGACCATTTCAGGGTCCAGATGCTAAATGTCAAGAAAAGCCATGTGATTGAGAGGAGCCATTCTCTGGAGGTTTCTGATCGGGTTGAATTCCGAGTGAGTATTGACGCAGCTTTCAAAGATGGAATCATGTGCTCCGGATTGATTGTTAGAGATTTATCTAACAATGTTTTATTTGCTGCCGCCTCGTCGAATGTTGTCGTCGATGCTCGAGATGCCGAACTTCAAGCAATTCAGGATGCTTGTCGCTGGATGGAGAAGGCTCCATTTTCCTCTATCAGGTTTGAGAATGATTGCCTTGGGGCGATTCAAGGAATTCTTAATCCACTCGAGGTACTGGACTGGAGATACGAGATACTCACTTTGGAACTGCGAAAGTTGTTTGGTTTTAGACCGGGTTGGAGTTTAAATTTCATTAGACGTGATAGTAATGTAGTAGCTCACAATATTTGCCAATGGGGTCTTGTTAGAAAGTGGAATGGACCTATTCCTTTAAGCCTCTTACCTGTGGATTTATTTTGTAACGAGGGGTTTATATCCCCAAACTATGTTCTTTTTTTCGCAGATTTATATAATTAAATCCCATTTATCAAAAAAAGTATAGAAAAATGTGTAGTAGAAAATGAGAGTGTATTATTTTATTTTATTTTGGAGAAAATGAGTTTAGTTGTGAATTTTCATTTTCTGGTCTATCTCAGAAAATATGGCCAAACATAACCTAAATATTTTATTTTCCATCTTCAAGTTTTTCGAATTAACCAAGAGTATAATTATGAGGTTTCAAACCGAATGAAGTATTTGTTTACTTTACTAATGATATATTGTTGTAGCTATATAGTATGTATATATTTGCTAATTGATGATTGTTAATGTGGTTAATTTATATTTAAATTCCCTACTTCTCATCTTTTCATCATGGACTTATCCCAATAAGTAAACCACATAAATCATTTTACTTGCTTTCCTTGATTAATATCATTGATTTCTTGCGTTCCTTTAAGCACATATGACTTTGTTCACTTCACTAAAAATTATCAAAAGTCAAGAGAATATTCTTACATGAAACGAAATGTGTCCCAAGTATGATGAACTAACTTATGACTTATCAGCTATCACCTAACATTTGGGGTGATAAAACCTGAGAAAAACAGAAAGAAAATGAGTATTATTGTAAGTATTGACTTTATAAGTTTTGACTAAAACGATTGACATGTTTATTATTTTGATTAAAATAGAAAGAGAATGAGGCTAATTGTAATTGACTTTATAAGTTTTGACAAAAAGATTTTACATGTATTATAATTTTGGTTCGACTTAAGTCTGATGTTGTTTTTGTTACCAATCACATATATAATTAAATTGTGTATACATATATATGAAATTGTGTCATTTTTTTGGCAATTCCATAGTTGACCATGTCATATTCATGAACAAAAATGAATATTAATCTATATATATTCTCAAATCAAGAGGTTTTAAAAGAGTTTACAACAATGACAGGACTATATATATATATACTAGGGAAAAGCAAGAACCGCGCGTTGCGCGGTCAATAATGCCCAGACTTATATTTAAAAAATGAGTAAAAAACATTGCATGCAAATGGTAAGTATATAATTTTCAATGGCAATATAAAAAGTGATTAAATATCAGTACGTTAAAAAAACAAAATTATTTTGACATCATTATTTTATATAAAATTATTCGTTGATATCCCATTGAAACCCGAATAGATTGTTTTACTTCATACACGTGAAAGTTGATAAAACAACATATATCGCACTCCTTAATATCGCTATTCAAAATCAAATACAAATTTTATAGTTCGATAATGTTTCACATAAATAAGGTTGAACAACAACTTGTTCGGATACACTCGACTCATTTACATCATTATAAATACTATATCAACGTTGATTGGTGGGTCTTAAAGTTAATCATTACAATGACCAATGGTGGGTAATCATTATTGATTTTTCTATAATTTTATTCGATGGGGGTGTTTAAGAAAATGGTCATTTACTATCATCTCCCTCAAAGGAACAACATGAAATATAGTTTCACAAATAGAAAAATCGGGTTGTAAATTCCAATCACTACTATAATCAGATAATAATCCACTGTTTTGCCCAGTTTCCATCGTAATTTGATGATGAAAATGAAAATAATTTTTGGTTTTCCGATAGGGGTGGTCAGTGGTGGCAAAAACATGGGATTATATATATCTATATATATGGAAGAGAAGACGTTTCTGGTTTTACTCAGGCTCCTTGTCCTTTAATGTCAAGAGTCGTGTGACTGTGGTCACTTTAATGTCAAGAGTCTTCGTTTCCTTTAATGTCAAGAGATGTCGTGTCCTTTAATGTCAAGAGTTGTGTTTTTTTTAACTTTAAAAAGATATATGTATCATTAAATAATGTCTAATAATGTGCTTATATTTAATAATAATTCTTTGTACCATAAAGTTGTTTCCTTATCTCGATGAAAGATATTGAGTATATTTTGAAATTTCATATCCTCAATAAAGGTTAACCAAGTTATTTGGTTTCAACAAAGGTGAACGGGTCACATGGTATAATATATATACATACATACATATATATATATATATGACATTAATTTAAATTTAGCAGACTAATGTGTACATAGATGATAGGACCACAAATATCCAAATGGAATAAGATAACATATAAAGAAACTACCACATTGTCAATTGGGTCCATCGTTTCATTACATTGTCTTTCTCTTTTATCACTATTTTTTTACCTAATAAGCGAAATATCCCCTTACTTATAATCTAAGAGTAAAAAAGAGAAACATAAGAAGAAGAAGATACAGTAGTTACCTTTTTTTAAATATAGAAAATAAATTTTTATGCAAGTTTGTCCTATTATATAAAAACTATTCAATTTGTAATTTAAAAAATTAAATTTAGAAATTCTAAGATATACGTAACAAATTATTTGTACATCAAATAACTTTGATATTTAAATTTAGGAATCCATAATTGAAGTACCAAATATTGAGATTTTTCAAAATAATAAATCTTAGGATGAAAAAAATCGAGTGTAAGAAAATTCATGTGGAGTAAACAAACTCTCATACGAGAGAGAAAATAAATAGAGTATAAACAGTGGATAGTCATAGAAACAACCATGGAACGAGCTACAATTTGTAATAATGGACTTAGTTTTCTTTGTGACAATATAATTTTTCATGTTATGGGAAGGTTATCATGGTATGCATGCATTGTGGAGGAAGGCCAATTGGGTCTTTTAGCAAAATATTTTCAACATTGTTGGTATTCCATCCCTATTCTTTTATTTGATATTAACCTAAAGTTGTTTCCTTATCTCGATGAAAGATCTTGGGCAGATCTTGAAATTCCATATCCTCGATAAAGGTTAATTAAAGTTAGTATAACTAAAATTGGGTCCATTGTTTCATTTCATTGTTTTTTTCTTTTATCACTATTTTTTTGTCTAATAAACTAAATATGCCATTACCAATAATCTAAGAGTAAAAAAGTGAAAAATGTCTAATAATATGGTTATGTTTAATCATAATTCTTTGTATCATAAAGTTGTTTCCTTATCTCGATTAAAGATATTGGGTAGATATATGAGTTACGGATATGGTCCACTTTTTTATGATGTAGAGTTTTCTTTCAAAACTCTCACATCCTTAAATAAGCAAATACAATTAAAGATAATACTAAATATTAAACTACATCTTCGTTCCTCCTTGCTGTACCTCACTTAATCATTAAAATACCATTGATAACAACTTAATTATTAAATACAATTAAGGATAATAATGATGTTCTTTTTCCGTCTTGCTGCTCGCCATAATTAAAGTCTGTCTAATCACACCACTAACCCCACTAATCACACCACTATCTCCACTAATCAAACCACCAACTCCACTAAGAATCATAACAAAAGAAGACTTCCCAAACCCTAAACAATCAATTATAAAAAATATTCAATTTATAATTTTAAAAATTAAATGTAGAAATTCTAAGAGTCGTGTGTCTTTTTAATTTTAAAAAGATATATCTATCATTAAGTAATGCCTAATAATGTGCTTATGTTTAATAATAAATTTTTTGTACCCTAAAGTTGTTTCCTTATCTCGATGAAAGATTTTGGATATATCTTGAAATTCCATATCCTTGATAAAGGTTAATTAAAGTTAGTGAGGATCAAAATTGAACAATATCTTCCTCCACCAAACCCTACAAAGAATTTTCAGAGTATAAATAGGGAATATTTGTTAGGATCATCTTCTACGAAAAAGAGGAGATATAAACAGGGGAGACAGGGCATCATCTTGCACGAGTAGAAACAGAGTATAAACAGGGAATTCAGGGGATCATCTTGCACAAGTAGAAACAGATTATAAACAGGGTTAGTTCATATAAACAACCATGGAACGAGGTACAATTTCTAATAATAAACTTAGTTTCCTTTGTGAGGATATAATTTTCATGTTATGGGAAGGTTATCAAGGGATGCATGCATTGTGGAGGCTGCCCGATTAGGTCTTTTATCAAAATATTTTCAACATTGTTGGTATTCCATCCCTACTCTTTTATTCGATATTAACCGTTTCGAACAAAGGGGTTATCATGGTTTAGATTTTATTCATTTTGTTAATCGCACTATACTTGAACATAATGAAAGTGTGGTTGAAACTTTGAGCTTTGAGTTACCAATGGGGGCCGAGGCATTGCATTCGATAAGGCAAGAGTGGGTGGCTTTTGGAATAGATCATTCTGTGCGCATACTGAAATTAGTCGGTCGGTTATCCACTTCACTCCCCAACGGTCTGTTTTTCTCACAAACTGTTATTCAGTTAAAATTATATCTACCGAACTACATTGTTAGGTGGGAAGATAGATATAATTTACGAAATTTAAAAAGACTCATATTGAAGTACATTGTGCTGTATGATAACACATTTTCTTTACGACTTGGAAAATGGTGTCCTCAGTTGAATGATTTGCAGTTATTCAATTGTGATTTTAGAGGATTAACAGAATTTCAGGCATATTTGCCTTCTGTAAAAATATTCAAGATGGCATTCAATCGAGCCCAAGGAAATGTGAATATAAAAGTACACTTCCCCAATGTAGATGTCCTTGTTATTTTATTGAAACAAGATGAACAGGGTCCCGGTCATTTACAAGTAATGGGGCCGTTAGCTCGTTCTCTACAGTGGATAGTACACCGTCATGTACAATACATCGGATCAACTTGCTCAACATATCGACTACTTCGAGAGTTTGTAAAAATGACGAAAGAATTGCTGTCCAGCGAACGAGCACGTGTGCCGGTTGATTTTGTTAGGGTATATCTATATATCATTGTTTGAATAAGTGCAAATGCTTTTAAGAAGTTTTTTTGATTTTTTTTAATTGTTTGGTTAGAGGTTGGCGCATGTGGAGTCTCTACATCGCATTATGGCGAGGTATTTTTTGTTAATATGCACTGTCTAGAGATCAGGTCTTCGAAGCTGCTTGACAATCTTGCTGTCACATTGGTGCTCATCAGTAGATGTACAGGCTTGAATAAACTTAAAGTCGATTTGGTGGTAATATTTTAAGTTTTATTGTTTGTGGTTTATTAGTTATTACATGGTTTATTAAACACGTTTTTTGTTTGGTCTTCTAAAATAAAATTGTAATTGACTTAACATGTGTAGGGTGCACCATGGGAAAATGCGGGCATTAGTGTATCCAACTACGTAAAGGACTGGAAGTTGCAAACAATGGGATTGGAGTCATTGAAAGAGGTCACGATATTCAACTTCTCGAGTTCTGATTGCGAGCTAAGCTACATTTTGTACGTGTTGTCGCAAACAACTGAGTTGGATACACTAAATATTTACTGTGTTAATCAATTTTTGATGATGTAATTGGTGTGTATAAGAGGGCATCAATTAGAGCATATGAAGGTACCGCGTCAAAAAATGTGCAAATTCGTTTCATAAAAGGGGCTTACCCTATAATAAGAGTAGAATGAAAATTGCACAATAATTTTACAGTAGTTCGAAATATCAATTTGATCCAACAATGTACTTAATTTGAATATGAATGTACGAGGTCAAGCAATTTGCACAAGGGCACTTAATTTCACATTCTTTGCCAAGATGTTTCATAACGAAATTTATAAATGAATCAACTCCAAAAAGTTCTCACCCAGTTCATTTTAATTAACAATTAGTAAAACTAACATAAACAAATTCAAAGCAACATCCATAGTGAATAAGACCGCAGCATTCGATAATTGCATTTCAAAGGCCAAAAGCATGAACAAATAATTAACCGAGTATTATTGCAGATGGATACACAACACTATTAATCCAAAGAGTGAGGTGAAAAATAGTAGTTTGGAAAAAAAACCCAAAAAAAAAATCCAACTCCATGGCCTAAGGAGTGGTTATTTACGTTGGATTCATTTATAACATCAAGTCCTTTTCCGCTTGGAAGACCGTATGATGGGTACATGTTCATCATCGGAATCAGCTACACAAATCCAGCGAAAGCTATATAAGTGGGTATGTTTTAAGGAAAACAACAGTTACAAGAATATGTGCAATAAAACGTAAGTGCATACCAGGAAGTATTAATTTGCGAGGGCCTTTTTCAACAAGCGGATTGACATCAACGTCTGAATCGCAAGGTATAGGTTCTTCTGTGGGAGCACACATTGTGGTGGACGACAAGCAAGGAGGAACCTTATCCTTGTAAACCAGTTTATCTGAGCAACGTGGAACGTATAAATTAGACAAGGGAAAAAAATCATGAAAGATGTCGTAATCTCAAAGAAGACACAGAGCCAACCACTATCAAACAGCTTCTTTGTAGTTGTAGTGGAAGAAACAAGGTTGAGAGTGTGACTTTGAGTTCCAGCAGGCGTAGAGCTAAGCTTTGCTTCTGCTGCTATCAGGTTATCTGCGTGGGCCACACCTGCACAAATTTATAAACTTAAATAAATATCTGAGGATGTGGAAAATGGTTGATGGATAAAGTTGAGGTAGGAAGATGTATGGTCTTGCCAGTAGGGGTAGTTGATTTCGAACCCTCTAAAGAGTCGTGCAAAGGTGATAACTGAGTGAGCGAAACAGCTTTGCCCTTATCATCTTTACCAGGTCCAAGATCAGGTGTGTCAGTCATTGTCATGTCTTCATTTTCATCGATAATATCTGTGATTATATACTGGTCCTCTTCACCATGCTTTCGCAAGATGTGCTTTTTCCTAACAGTGAAAACGCATGCCTTCTTGTTGAGTTGTTCGTTTGCAAAATGCATGAAACCATTGAGCCCCTGAAAGTTAGTAAATGTCAGCTATGATATGATAGGCAATTTGATAGCTGAAACCAGTCAGAGACCACTCACCATACAATGATCATTCATGCAATCCGCCGCATTACGCCTAAGCAGTTTTTCAGCAATTTCACCAAATGCAAATGCATCAACATCGGCGTCTTTATCATAAAGCATGATTGATACCTTAGCCCTGAAGTTTCTATAGTCAATAACCTATGACAGCCCCAATCATGAACTTAATACACATATGTGATATGTCTGACCTGGGAATTGCAACGTGCAGTTCTTGGCAACGAGAACACTCAAATTCCCACCCTACTTCAGCAGTCGTAGAGGATGGGCATTTGTCGCATGCAACGTAGAAGCATCGTTGCTCCATATTTGTAATTTTTGCATAGGCTTCAACCCGCGTTTTCCCCATCTTTTTTAACGACCACAAGAGATGGACCATATCAATAAATTTAATTAGTAAGCCTCCGGACAGATTCATTTTTAACATAATAAATAAACTAATGCAAGTGTATGATATACCTCTGTCGAATTCAGAAGTGAACTAATATCCATTAACTTAACGGAATTTGCAGAAGTTGATGCACCTGATCTTGAGAGATAACTTCGGTTGACAGCAATTTCGCGCAGAACGTCAACATTTTTTCGTTTCCTACATCTCAGTCACAATCGATCAAACACGCATTCAACGTGCAAATAATGTAAATGCTAGTATGCTGACTTCAAATGAATGATTAAATAGTTTGTACATGAACTTGATGAACAATGACATTACCATGCAGTAAGCTTCGCAGCCTCAGGTATGGGGGGATTAATAATGGCACCAGACGAAGCCGTTGACCCTAAAGAAATTCCTGAAGTGAAAATATATGCACAATATGAACAATACCAATATCATACACATATTAAAATAAACAGCAACGGAGAATATGCACAATATGAACAACGCAAATATCATACACATATTAAAATAAACAGCAGAGGAGCTTTAATATATACCATAATAAGTGTTCACTATAAACCTAGTGAATTTAACGACCGGCATATTATGGGAGTCTACTTTGAGCTTCGTCCCGAAGTCTTCAACCAAATTACTCCAAAGTGTCAGGGCGTATGGTTTTAAACTGATAGACACGAATAGACCATTAAATCTATGATATTTCAATTCAAACTGTAGCATAATTCAAAAGAATGTACAGTTACGGACTCTGAATCGATGACACCCAGGTCCTGAACAGTGATATCCCTCCCACGCGAAACAATAGTGCGTTGGGGCATTTTGTCAATAACAACCACGAGAACATCTACAAAAACACCAACTCAGTGGGCAATCAGTCAGCAATGAAAGTAATGGAAGGCATAGTGGTTAAACTGCACATACAGATAAATAATAAGCGAGTAAACAAATGCAAAATCCCCAAAATACATTACCAATTAAAGATTTGCTCCCAACGAGAGATGGTAGTTCTGATAAACGAGTGAAGAGCGATGCATTTTCAGAACTCGTTGTAAAACCATCATCGACCTTCAATATAGCGGTTTTAGAGTTTATAATCCACTGGTATGGATTATCAATGATCCTATATTTTTCTTCAATAGGATTAACGCGCGCCCTAGATATAATATATGTGTTATGAACCAGCAACGTGTTGGCAAGAGTATTAATGTCACGCTGATACAAAGTGGCAACCACCTTTGAGCCCTGAATTGAAACACACGAATGGTTCAAATAACAAGCAAGAGAGAAAAAGCGCACACCGGTTCTATTTTATGATAACGGTTAAAAAATTACCTTTTCATCTGCTAATATAATTTTTTGGTACTTGGTGGGACTTGTGGTACTTTGGCGGGGCTGCATTTTCTCCTCCACCCGGACTTTCACCTTCCACGTGGGGGTTGAAGGCGTAACGTCAGCAATGAAGACCAAATTGGACTGCATCTGAACATCATAGAAGAAAGTATAACACAAGAAGGCATGAAACATTGTCTAAACTACATGAATACAGCACATACACAGACATCGCAGAAAATCCAAGCACGAAAAATAGAAGTTGCATTGAAAACAACCGTTCCAATCATATTAACTAACACATAAACAACACGTTGACAACAAAAGGTATCGACTGACACACTTAACATCAACAAGACGATAGCTTAAATATCTCAGGGTAAACAATATTTTTGGTACTATGAAGAGGTAAATGAGTATCATCGTGCGAGATTGGGCGTATGAGAATTTTCACGTTAGAGGAGGTGCGGGCCCTTGAGATGGCCACGTATAATTGACCATGGGAAAAAACAGGTTCCTGCAAATAGATTCCGACATAGTCCAATGTTTGTCCTTGAGCCTTATTAATGGTCATTGCAAAGCACAGCCGCAGTGGAAATTGATGGCGCTTGAAAGGAATGGGACACTTTATCTTATCAGAAGCTTGCAGGGGAATTCTTGGAATGAATACATGCCGACCTTTGTAGTCTCCTATAGCCACTTTAGCTGCAATCAAACGAGGGCCTAGATGGCAAACAATAAGGCGTGTGCCATTGCACAATCCCTCAGATGGGTCCAAATTTCTGAGTAACATCACTGGGCAATTTAGCTTTAGCACAAGATGGTGAGGAGGTAACCCACTAACAGAAACTGAATTTAGGTAATCTCCATATTCACTCTGCTGCCCTGGATCATCAGTTTTATTGAAGCTCATATATTCGACAGGAAGTCCCGGGAATTTATCTATAAGTTGTGCATTAATATCATCAACAATATCATTCTTCGGTGTCAATATGGCACGACTGACAACGAAAAATGGATCAGCGGTGTCAGAGTAAAAGAAGGGAATACACAGTTGATTAATTGACTTAATGAGTCGGCAGGATTGACAAAAGGAATGCACAGATGTGATGGCAATTGTATTATATCATCGATGACACAAGGATGGGTACCGTCACCGATACTGAGCAAGAGATCAATGAACATAGGATCATCACGGGCACGCATGTTGACATGTAGCCTAAGCTTTCGGATTGAAGGCCATAAAAATGAACTAACAAGACTGGCCCCAACCATATCATCGCGAGAACCTCCCACAATTATAGGGAGTGTCTGCCTAAAATCCCCGCCAAACAGAACAACCTTACCACCGAAAAGTAAATCTGAATCGCAGACATCACGGAGTAATGTATCCAGCGCCTCGACAACACATTTGTTCGCCATTGTCGCCTCATCCCAAACTATCAATTTGGCCACCTTAATCAATCGCCCTAAACTGCTCTGCTTACTAAGCTTTGAATTAGCATTATCATCAAACTCGAGAGGGAATTTAAACCTCGAATGAGCTGTGCGCCCGCCTGGTAACAAAGAGGCAGCTACACCAGATGTGGCAACTGATAAAGCTATGTGATCATGCGACCGCACATATGCAAGAATAGATCTATAGAGAAAAGTCTTCCCTGACCCTCCAGGGCCATCAACAAAGAATGCGCCCCCCACATCACCATCTAAGGCAGAAATAATCAAGTCGAATGCTTCCCTTTGACAAGCATTTAGCATAGATGCTGAAATCAAGTCTTGCGGGGACACGATAATTGACTTCTCCCTAGCTATTTCGGTGCAGAATTTCTGTCTTCAGTTAGTCGAATGGACTGTTCAGACAAAGAGTAGTCATTTATACTTTTTCCCATTGATTGCAGGATACAATGTATGGATTGTAAAGCCTTTTGTTGAGCTACAGCATCACTGACGTGTGGTTGTTTGCTGAAATCCTGAGAAAGTTGTAGATGGAATGAGTGCCAGAGATGAACTGGATCACCTGGAGCGCAGTAAACTAAATAGTGGCAAAGAGGCGACGAAGACTGGGAGCCATCTGATGTAAAGAAGCCTCTCCTCTAAGCAGTCCGAAATATATGAGTCGTTCTCTAATAATCCCAGATGCAGTGCAGCCTCACGAAACGTAGGATATTCAAGACCGTTAACTGTTCGCAGGAATTGAGCCGAAGGTGGACACCGAATATTATTAAGTAAAATACGCTTGAAAAAACGTTCTCCTTCACAAGGATTGACTGTAACCAAGCGACCAACCACCTCTTTTTTGGCACGTACAGACCAAGACCGCGCATAATTGTTCCACACATAATGCTCAGGAAATTCTCTATATAACAGGTTGAGTTGCTGTGCTTTTCTATCAAGAGCATTTGTTCTAAAGAATTCAGTTAGCATTGTTCGCTGAGAGAGAGGATTAGTAATAATGTCAAGCAAGGGAGCCTGTCGACCAAACTGATTACATGTTGATTTTCCAGATGGACCTGGAGAACAATAACAGGAGGATGCATGTCGCTAAGGGCAAATCCATATATTCTCCAGTGGGCCTCCGGAGCTGCTACCCACCTGCCAGTTTGGAAATTACGAATTTCATCGTCTGCTTGTGCATCAGAATCCCCAACAATGTTATAAGCAACCCTATCATGTCCTTTGTATATATACTTGTACAAATACTTTACAAGCTTTATATCACAACATATCTCCACATTGATGTGGCAGTTGTACTTTGCCAGCAAGTACGGATTGTAGGGAACGACCCACCTATTATCAAGTCTAGATTTTCTGACAACCACAAAATCCCCATTCTCCCTCCTCCTGTACATGGGGTAAGAGTTCGAACCAATATGCGTTGTGGCAATGAATTTTTTAGGGTAGTGGTTCTTGCAATTGCCATCGCGCATGCAAACATTCGTTGGGTTCAAATCCCCGCACGGCCCATGCAGCATGTGTTTTATAACGTAGGACCGAAGGAATGGATGTGAGGACGCACTGGGCAACTCTGCTGATATTATGCCATCGTATATATCTGCCGTCAAGATTTTGTGTGAAGGATTTAAAATCACAAGCCAGTGTACGTGGGGCAATCCACGCTTTTGAAATTCTACTACATAGACATACGCAGCCACGGACCCGAACACTTTCTTCCTAACAATATCATTCTTCATTTCATCCAACTTTGCCTTGAATACCCTTGCAAGAAGATCAGGTCGGTCTTCGGCACGTTCATGCTTCAAGAGCGAATCTGCAATCTCTGGCCACGCTGGATTGCATGTCATTGTAAGGAAGATATCAGGCTTGCCAATTTTTGGACCAAAGCCATAGCATTGACATAGCGCCGTCGCATATCCCGAGGACCCCCAATGAAAGAGGAAGGCAAGACAAAACGTCGACCAACTGCGTTAGGGTTATTCTGACCATCCACTGACATACTATCTACGACGCTCTGGTAAGTATCTGTGCGCATATCAAGTTGTCGCTGCTCTGACCTGTAATAATCCAAGCGCTGAGTCTCCAATTTAATATACATGTCAATTACAAACTGCTGGCATAATCTTCCAAAGTGAAGCAGATAAGATTTATCCCGAGGACGTAACTGAAACAAGTAACAATAATATTGGCGAAGTGACACATAAGATCCCCGCTCACTACCATCTTCTAAAACTGAAAAAATGACAGAAGAACAAGAATCAGGCTAGCTTTCGTGGTCAGGAAATAATTCACAAAGTAAAAAAAAAACATGATGCAGAAGAATATTTCAAGATGGGGAAACACATTGGAGTTAGTACTTGGTAGGTTACTATTTTGGTGGAGTCAAAATAATACTTGTTAGTTTACAAAACTGAACAAAATAAAAAATGAAAGGGGGATAATACAATCAATACTAAAAAAACGTAAATACCTTGATTTTATACTCACGTGGAGCTTTCAATAAGCATATTTGCCATAATTCCCTAGATAGCTTTTTTTTAGAACAGCTTTTCCCAAGGGAATTTATGAAAAAAATGAGACAAGCTAAGATTTACGCCATATTTCCCTCAATAAAATGAGATAAGCTAAATAAACAACATTAATTTTTCGTCAAATTCATACGATGATACCTTAATCATTAACAGAAAGAATTATCCACGTCATAATTTATCAAACTATTCTTGTAACCATGAAAGTTTTTCCTAAAGAAATAAACATATTGTAAAAGTAGTCTTGTTGATTTAAGACTTTATAGGGTCTTATATATTTTCATATATTGACCTTACCAAAAAAAAAATTAATATATTTATCTGAAAGAAAAGAGATCCAAATTTTAATCAGTACCTTGTGATTATGGGTAAAGCAATTTCCTGATTGAAACACAACCACCTACTCAACACACTTTAATTGTTGTTTAATTTGATCAGTTACTTAATGGAAAACTCCAGGTAAAGTGATGTGAGAGTGAATAGGTGTGTAAGGTCTAGCATGTTTTACTCTATTATTAACTTATTGCAATGCAATAACTTACTTGATAAACCTTATTAAATGCCGATGCAAAGAAATGCCAAGTAAGTTTCATGGTATGGTATCATGCATATTCTGTGATACATAAATTATGGATTAGAAGTAAGCAGAGTGAAGGTATAATTTAGCTGGTAATTGTAACTGGGCAATATCATACATTTCAATTGGATGCTTATTCATTCTACATATCCATAAATTTACATCACATGTATACGCATGCTTAAAGATTATATCTATATACTACTATTTATTAAAGTTGAGTAGCCTAAAATCATATTGTAAATCAATTGAAGTTTGTCTATAACCATTCCGTTTTATTCTTTAAATTGGTTGGGAACTGATTTATAGAATAATTGGCAGCCATATTTTCTTAAAGAATAATTGGAAGCCAAGTTACGAAGACAGTCCAAAGAATGGATTACTTGGGAAATTAAAAATGCACTTTACAAAATGTCTTTATACCATAAATAGTTTAAAGGCAATTAGGAAATACTTCTTTAGTGATTTTCTAATTACATGTGTTACCACAAATGAGTAGTAGATTTTGAAAAACTGCAAGGAAATTGCATTGCTCATCGAAAGCAATAACCGACCATTTTCACATTTTCATTTACATCTTTAAAACTCAAAAGGCATGAAATCCACATGAAGGGGAAAAAGATTGAAAGCAAGAAACATGTACGAGCAGTTTGTACTCATGTGGTCAAAACATATTAGGTGACAATAATATTTTGCGCAAGCCAATGCTAGGGAGGTCTAAAAAACAATGTACAAAATGCAATGCAGAACATCGAAAAAGAGCACCATACCATCAGCTTCATTTTGCAATAGAACTGCAGCCGATTCAGCAAGATTGGGAGAGA
Organism: Buddleja alternifolia; assembly: GCA_019426215.1. Classification (NCBI taxonomy): domain Eukaryota; kingdom Viridiplantae; phylum Streptophyta; class Magnoliopsida; order Lamiales; family Scrophulariaceae; genus Buddleja; species Buddleja alternifolia. The sequence goes on from CM033401.1 coordinate 4,608,393, forward strand.
TCAATGACGCAGACTCTCCAAACGCATGATGGCCAGTGTCAACTACAGGATGTTGAGTGTGTTTCCTATGCTTGGAGATCCGAGAGTGCCATCCAGGTTCGCCTCTTGGGAACAACAATGGATATTGGAGGGGGTCATAACAGCCGTAATAATATTTAATTGTATGGCTTGTATCTTCATTGACATAAAACACGTATGCCCGTGTGATGGTCTCGTTTGATGGATCAGG